>JAODAL010007806.1:0-122381 GCA_025379985.1 Phyllomedusa bahiana | reverse complement strand
GGCCCCTGGGCCCCGGGTTTGTGGGGCCGCATCAGGGCCCCTGGGTTTTGGGGGGGCCCACTCAGGACCCCTGGCTTTGGGGGCCCCCTCAGGCCCCTAGATTTGTGGGCCCCCCTCGGGGCCCCCTGGCACTTTTTGGGCCCCACTCAGGCCCCTAGCATTTGTGGGGCCCCGCAACGGGGCCCCGGATTTGGGGGGCCGCACCGGGCCCCTGGGTTTGGGGGGCCCCTCGGCCCCTGGCTTTGTGGGGCCGATCAGGGCCCCGGGGTTTTGTGGGGCCGCACTCAGGGCCCCTGGCGTTTGTGGGGCCCCTTTTGAACCCCTGGCTTTTTGTGGGGAAAAACCCTCGGGGGCCCCTGGCATTGTGGGGCCCCCCCCCCCTCAGGGGCCCCCTACCCCCAAATTTTGTGGGGCCGCATCAGGCCCACCAGCCCCTTGTGGGAGGGGAAGCATTTTGAATGGGCCCACACAGCGGGGGAGGTAGGAAATTTTGAGGGGGCCCTGCAAAAATTTTCTTCCATTGGGGCCCCACCAATTTTCCCCTTACCCAGGTGGGCCTAATCGGTAACCTACTCGGGGCCCACTATCTACCTCCTACGGGGGGTTCCTATAAAATTAACGACCAGTGCACCAAAAAGGGGTAATTATTACAATTGGGGCACATGGATGGGATTTGACATGGGGGGGCACCGGGGGAAAGATAAAAAAGTGAGGAGTTGGGTGTTTGTGTTGTATTCTGCGGGGACGAGTCATGGCCGGGGAAGTCCCAGGTGGCCGGGACCGTGGAAAAGAAAAGGGAAAGAAAGCATTATAATGTCCCCTGTAGCATAAATGTAACTGCCGTATTAATTTATCCCGCCTCATGTTGAAAAACTGTTAAAATGTAGGATTTCTTTGTTGCCCAAGAACCAATCAGGGCTATAACAAAATCAGAGGTCCCTTTCTTTTAATTGGCCTAAAAATGAAAGGGCACTCTTTTTTGCATGGCCTCTGAGGGTTTCTATGGGCAAAAAAGTGAGATTTGGGCCTAGAAGGTTTCAACTGTCCCCCCCAAAATGGTCATGTATGGTGGTTATATTGGTTTTATTGTATTGGATTATATTCAGTAACAGTTTTGGGTATTATTCTGCATCTTTAGGGTGGAAGAATGGGGTGAAGTTGCGGTTTTCTTCATCTTTTTTTAATTGTTGTTTTTGGTAAATTCCCCTTTAGTATATGGTTTAGTCAGTAACATTATAGTGTAGTCACCATATGGTGATATAGGGCGGTATTATTTGGTTTTTTTTTTTGGGTTTTTATTGGTCTTGGTATGGGGTTTGGTCAGTAACATTATAGTGGTGACTTTTGTGATCAGCAGTGGTTTTGGGGCCCCTTGTATACTATTGACCCACAAATAAAACTGTATGTTGTAAATTAAAAATAACTTAATCCAAAAACAAGGGCGCAATTTGCTTTTTTTTTTTCTGGGGTTGAGTAAGGGGGTGCTGGGGGGTTTGGGTGGGGGGCGGGCATGGAGTTGGCGGGGGCGGAGTTGATAGGGGGGGTTGAAGGGGCCCAGGGTTTTTAGTGTAGGGGGCCTAAAATTTTTGATGGGGGCCCAAAACGTCCCCCTAAAATATCTATCTCCTTTTTTCCCCAATCAAAAATTATCATTTTCACACTCAAAAACAAACACTTTTTCAATTATTTAAAATTATTTTAATTTCAAAACTATCTAACTATTAATCTTTCTTTTCTTTTTCTGTTTTTTCTTTCATTATCTATCTACTATTCTTTTTCTTTTCTTTCTTTTTTTTCTTTCTTCTCTTTTCCCAATCTATCTATCTTATCTATCTATCTTTTTTAGTTTTTAAAAACTAAATTTTTTTTTTCCTATCATTAACTAATTTCTTCTATCTATCTTTATCTATCTATTTTCTATCAGTCTTTTATCAGTTTTATCTATCTTATGTTCTTTCTCATATCTATCTACTACCATTCTTAAACTATTTTTTCTTCTATCTTTATCTAATCTTTTTAGCTGCACAGAGAGGACCTACATAATATTTTATCTATCCATTCAACTATTATCTGTCTATCTATCTATCTATCTATCTATCTATCCATCTATCAATTGATCTTTCTACCTTATATTTATCAGTCTTTCAATTTTTTTATTTATTTATTTATCTATCTATCTAATCTTTTAGTTCTATCTAATCTCTCTATCTATCCTTCAAGCTATCCTATATTCATCTATCTAAGTGCAGCAGAGTGGCGCACTGGTTAGCACTATTTTCTGGAGTCCAGGCTTTGGACCATGGGCAAAATCTGCATAGAGTTTGTATGTTCCCCCAGTGTCTGATCACCTATCACATATCTATCACTATATTAAGGTATCTACATATTTATATATATATAAGTATTATATTTGCACGTCTCTTTTTCTGCTGAGCTTCCGCTTCACCTTTCCCCTCAAACAAAGGCTTATGGGAAAGAGCTGAAGAGCTCACCGCCCATCTTTTTGGGTGTTATCCGCAATTTTAAATGACTCAGAAGGGTTTTGCAATGGAAAAAATTTTAAAAACCCTGCCGATCATTCATCTACGACACTTTTTTGGGGGTTTTTTCCTTTCCATTTTGCGACTACATTGGGGAAAAGTATCTACTCTTCGTCCATCTGGGGGCCGGCACTGACCGGACTTCCGGGGATTCCCGGGATTTTTCCCAATTTGGGCATTAAGGTTCGGAATTCCCAGAACATTGTCATTTCCCGATACGTTTCTGCTGTGACGTTAGTCGCCTGCTCATGTTATTACTGACTTTGTATGGAAATTATCGATCTTCACGCTCTTCCCCGTATCCGCCTCTATGACCGGTCGCAGGTAATGAAAACCACACGCAGACTTTACAAAACCTCTGGAGCTTTCTCTTTCCAGTGCAGTTCATCTCCTTTATTTGCAAATTGCCACTTGTAATGAAGAGGTCTGACAGTAATGTAGAGTCGGAGACTATTAAATGTCCGCCCGAGGGTCCGCAGCCTATTGCTGAGCAATGATTTGCTGGCCCAAAGGTAGCAATGGCCGTATATCATGACTGAAAATCACAAGTCTTTCCTTACACCAGGGTCCTCTTAACATTGACAAATCTATAGGAATTTATTTAAAAGGAATCATGTTCAGAAATTGTGTTTTACGTCTTGAACTACAATTTATATCAAATGGACACAAACAATTGCTGCATTTTCTCTATAAATGTGAAGTTTACGAGGTCAGAGCTCTGTATTATGCAATGAGGGGATCCCAGCCACAGGGCGGGGGAAATAGGTTTTTACATATTTTGTATTTATATAGAGAGGACACATCTGTGCAAAAGAGAAATAATGCTTTGAAAAAGTTTGTACCCCCCTACAGATGTTTTAGGCTGTGACTAGATATTGATGTGTCATTGCCATGAGTCAGGTTAACATCGCAATAATTTCGGTGAGTTTGGTATTGTTTTTTTTTCTGTGTTTTTATAGTGGTTAATTTCTTTAAACATTTCCTCCCAACTATACACACATAGAACCACTCCTCTTTGTCTCCCCACCCAAACACATAGAGCCACTCCTCTTTGTCTCCCCACCCAAACACATAGAGCCACTCCTCTTTGTATCCCCACCCACACAGATAGAGCCACTCCTCTTTGTCTCCCCACACACAGAGGCACTCCTCTTTGCTCTGTCACCTATACATATAGAGCCACTCCTCTTTGTCTCCCCACCCAAACACATAGAGCCACTCCTCTTTCTCTCTCCACCCACACACAGAGCCACTCCTCTTTGTCTCCCCACACACAGAGGCACTCCTCTTTGCTCTGTCACCCATACATATAGAGCCACTCCTCTTTGCCTCACCACCCACACACATAGAGCCACTCCTCTTTGTTCTGTTACCCATACATATAGAGCCACTCCTCTTTGCTTTGTCACCCATACATATAGAGCCACTCCTCTTTGTCTCCCCACCCAAACACATAGAGCTACTCCTTGTTGTCTCCCCACCCAAACACATAGAGCGACTCCTCTTTGTCTCCCCACCCAAACACATAGAGCGACTCCTCTTTGTCTCCCCACCCAAACACATAGAGCCACTCCTCTTTGTCTCCCCACCCAAACACATAGAGCCACTCCTCTTTGCTCTGTCACCCAAACATATAGAGCCACTCCTCTTTCTCTCTCCACCCACACACAGAGCCACTCCTCTTTGTCTCCCCACACACAGAGGCACTCCTCTTTGCTCTGTCACCTATACATATAAAAAAAAAAAAACCCACTCCTCTTTTCTCCCCACCCAAACACAGAGCCACTCCCTTTGCCCCCACCCACACACATAAGCCACCCTTTTGTCTCCTCACACATAGACCCAACTCCCTTTCCTCCCACCCCACCAGATCACTCCCTTGTCCCCCCACACACAGAGCCCTCCTCTTTGCCCTCTCTTCACACACAGGCACTCCCTTTGCTCCCCCCTACATATAGACCACTCCTTTTTGCCCCCCACCACACACATAGCCCCCACCCTCTTTCCCTACCCAAAAAAAAAAGTCACTCCTTTTTCTCTCTCCACCCAAACATGTAGAGCCACTCATCTTTGTCTCCCCACCCACACACAAAGATTGACTACTCTGTCTCCCCACCCACACACATAGCCACACCTCTTTGTCTCACCACCCACACACATAGCCACACCTCTTTGTCTTACCACCCACACAAACATAGCCACTCCTCTTTGTCTTACCACCCACACACATAGCCAGACCCTTTTCCCCCCCCCAAAACGGACAAGACCACTCCTTTTGTCCCCCACACACACAAGCCATTTTTTTGTCTCCGCACTATAACAAAAACCCTCCTCTATCTTCCCAAACACACCCAATATGTTCCTCCTTTTTTCTTCCTGCCCAAAACAAACAGCACATCCTTATCTCCCCTCCCAACACATAACCCTCATCTTGTCCCCCCTCCCACCCAACAGACCCTCCTTTGCTCCCTTCCCCCCCATACAGACCCTACTTTGCCCCCTTCCCAACAATACCCCCCTTTCATCTTGTCTCCCCCCCCACCACATACACCCTTAAACTTTGTCCCCCTCCCCACATACAGCCCTTCATCTTTGTCTCCCCTCCCACCACATACCGCCCTTCATCTTTGTCTCCCCTCCCACCACATACAGCCCTTCATCTTTGTCTCCCCTCCCATCACATACAGCCCCTCATCTTTGTTTCCCTCAGCCCATTACCTATAGCCCTTGTTCTTTGCCTCCCCACATCCAACCCCTTTAAAAGTTCCACCCCTGTTCATCCTCCCGCCCTTTCTTTTGCTTTTTCTGAAAAAGGGCTCGGGCTCATTAGATTTACATTTTTCCACAATTTTTAACAAAGCAAAAAGGGCAGCACGATGTTAAGCCCGCAAACACTTTTTTGCATTTGCTTCGCGCTGAATCCTCTTCATCCTTTAGCACACACGAAGTCTCACTTCAAATAAACACCATTTTGCCTAATTTTTGTCACCCCCGCAGCGCATAAATTGTCACAGTGGAATACTGATGCTGAATCTTATGTATCAGAAGTAACTGTGGAGAATAGGTAACCTGCTCAGAGAAGCGTTTATTTAAACGAAATTGCAGAAACTTAAAAGCATCTAAAGACCTACTGTAAAACTTTTTTTAGATTTTTTTTCTCAGAAGTAAAAAAATTTTGCAAGCTTAAACTTTTTTACTTCACTTAAGGTAAAACCCTATAACCAATTTTAGCTTTTAAGGGAAATTCCCATCGCTGTAATAAAAGCTACAAACTCAGGAGAATAATTAAAATATAGATATTTGATTTCTTTGAAATTGCGAATGTGAAAATTCACATGAAAAGCACTTATGTCATTAAAAATAAACCTACCTCAAATACAAAA
Organism: Phyllomedusa bahiana; assembly: GCA_025379985.1. Lineage (NCBI taxonomy): Eukaryota > Metazoa > Chordata > Amphibia > Anura > Hylidae > Phyllomedusa > Phyllomedusa bahiana. The sequence continues at coordinate 116,458 of JAODAL010007806.1, read as the reverse complement.
ATTAACTACTATAATACGTCCTTGACAAGAAAAACACTATAATACGCCCCATGACAAGAATAAACAAATATAATCTGCCCCCCTTTACAAGAAAAAATTACACATAAACTGCCCCTATGTACAAAATAAACTACTAATACTGCCCTATGTACAAGAATTAACTACTAAAAAACTGCCATGTACAAAAAAAACTACTATAATACGCCCCCATGAAAAAGAATAAACTACAATAATACGCCCCATGTACAAAAATAACTGCAAATACGCCCCCCATGTACAAAAAAAAACTACATAATACGCTCCCTTTTTACAAGAATATAAAATACTAAAACGCTCCCATGTACAAGAAAAAAATACTAAATACGCTCCCAGACAAGAATATAACTACAAATACTGCTCCTATGTACAAGAATAAACTACTACAATTCTGTCCCCCCATGTACAAGAATATAACTACATAATACGCCCCCATTACAAGAATATAACTACTAAATCAGGGCGTCGCTAGGGGGGGTTTTGTCCGGGGGTCGGCCCCGAATAAACCCCCGTGCACCGAACCTCCCGGCTCCAGGGCCCCTGCCATGGGCCTGGACCCGACACCCTGCAGCACTTTTTGCGTCCGCTGGACACACATACACTGCGGCTTCGCACAAAAACGAGCGCTCCCGCCCTGCAAAAATGTCGGACCGTCCCGGGCCGACACATCGGGGCCCCCGCCAGGGCCTCTTCGCTGAGGGCCCGGCGCGGGACCGGGGCTCAGCTGGCAGCGGCGCGGAAATACCTCATCACGCCCCTCCTGTCCTCGGGGGGCACAGCCGCACAGGGTGTGCGCCCGGACTGCGGGGGGATGCGGGCTGAAAAGGACAGACGGCTCGCCGGGATCTAAGGGAGTTTTAAAAGTTGTTATTTTTATAGCGTTTACCTCCCGGGCCCCCTAACGCCTGTGTGGGCCCCATAATGCCTTTTTCCCCCTATACCCCCTGGCCCCTATACCCGCCTGTGGCCCCAATACTCCTGTGCCCCCAATACCCTGTCCCCCCATACCGCCTTGCCCCTATACCTGCCTGCGGCCACCATACTGCCTGAGCCCCATATACTGCCTGTGTCCCCATACCTCCTGGGCCCCCTAAAACCCGCCTGGGGCCCCCTATACTGCCTGCGGCCCCTATACCTGCCTTGGGCCCCTATACCCGCCTGTGGCCCCATATACCGCCGTGGGCCCCCCTATACTGCCTTCGGGCCCCCTATACTGCCTGTGGCCCCCTATACCGCCTGGGCCCCCCCATACTGCCTGTGGCCTCCTATACTGCCTGTGGCCCCTAAACCCCTTGGCCCCCCATACGCCTGTGGCCCCCCCATACCTGCCTCAGTGCCCCATAAAACTGCCCCGTCCCCCCCCAAAAAGACTGCCCAGGCCCCCATAAACCTGCCTGTGGGGGCCCCCTAACCTGCCCCCAGTGCCCCATAAACCGCCTTGGCCCCCTATACCCCCCGTGGCCCCCCTATACCGCCTTGGCCCCATATCTAATCCCCCTTGAAGGGCCCATACATATACCTGCCTAATTGAGGGGACCATACACCCACCTGCGAGGGGGCTTAATACCATAATTAAGGAGTTGCCGGAAATTGAGGGTTCTAAATATTTGTGTCCCCAAATCTGCAGGACAGTATTGGGCCAAGATACACATGAAAGGTTGAACCGGATGGGGGAAAAAAAAGGGGAAAGTGAACGACCTGATCAAAAGATGTCCGGGAGTCCAAATAAATGTAACTGCATGAATCACTTATAATTCTGCAGAGCGTCTCCCTACAACTAGTATCTACCACTAAATGGTCCCTGTATGGGGGAATAAGTAATCAGAGCCTGTGACAGTGATGGGCACATGTAGGGGGCCCCTTTGGTTTGGTCTGGCAGATTATTTGTCCTTTTATAAATTTTTGGGGCTTTGGTTTTGTAGGAGTGTTTTTTGTAAAAACATTTGCTGGTAATTTGCTCCAGTGTAGGTGTTGTTTTTGGTGACTTTTGGGGTATTACCTGTCATAAGAGGTGAGGGGTTTTTGAAAAAAAATTTGTCATTTGGTTTTCATTGTGCGTACTGCGAGCAGGTAAATTTAAATAGGGTCACCAGTGAATAGCTGAAAATTAGTGACAGGACAGAAGGTTTTTTTTCTGTAAAAAACACATGCCGCATTCCAATTTGGCTGAAAAATTCGGTGAACGCAGCCCCACTGAGCAAAACATAAAGGGGCCCCGGGCCCCCGGGTTTTTAGGGCCCAGCAACCCCTGACTAATACTGTCTCCTATTAAAGAATATAACTACATAATCTGCCCCCCAGTACAAAATATAAATACTAAAACGTCTCCTATGTACAAAAATAAAAACTAAATACCCCCCCTATCACAAGAAAATAACTACTATAATGCGCCCCCATGTACACGAATATAACTACATCATACGCCCCTTACAAGAAAATACTACTATAACTCTCCTAGTACAAGAATGTAACTACAAAATATGCCTCTATGTACCAAAAATAAACTACTATAATCTGCTCCTAAATTTCAAAATATAACTACCTTTAAAACGCCCTATACAAGAATATAACACATAATACGCCTTAGTACAAGAAATAAAATACTATAAACGCCCAAAGTAGAAAATATAACTACTACAAATACGGCCCCCCTATTTACAAGAATATAACACTATAATACCTCCCTATGTACAAGAATATAACTCTATAATACTGCCCCTTATGTCAAAATAAAACTATATTCTTCCCCCTAATTTAAAAATAAAACTGCTATAAACTGCGTTTATTGTAAAAATATAACTACTACAATAGTGTCTCTATGAACAAGAATATAACCACTATAATACTGCCCCCTGTGTACAAGAATATAACTACTATAATACTGCCCTCTATGTACAAGAATATAACTACTATAATACTGCCCCCTATGTACAAGAATATAACTACTATAATACTGCCCCTATATACAAGAATATAACTACTATAATACTACTCCTATGTACAAGAATATAACTACTATAATACTGCCCCCTATGTACAAGAATATAACTACTATAATACTGCCCCCATATACAAGAATATAACTACTATAATACTGCTCCTATGTACAAGAATATAACTACTATAATGCTGCCCTCTATGTACAAGAATATAACTACTATAATACTGCTCCTATGTACAAGAATATAACTACTATAATACTGCTCCTATGTACAAGAATATAACTACTATAATGCTGCTCCTATGAAGAGGAATATACCTGCTATAATATTGATCCCTATGTACAAGAATATAATTACTATAATACTGCCCCCATGTACAAGAATATAACTACTATAATACTGCCTCCTATGTATAAGAACATAACTACTATAATACTGCAACTATGTACAAGAATATAACTACTATAATACTGCTCCTATGTACAAGAATATAACTACTATAATACTGCCCCTATGTACAGAAATATAACTACTATAATACTGCCTCCTATGTACAAGAATATAACTACTATAATACTGCTCCTATGTACAAGAATATAACTACTATAATACTGCCCCCTATGTACAAGAATATAACTACTATAATACTGCCCCCTATGTCCAACTATAACACTGCCTCCTATGTACAAGAATATAACTTCTATAATACTGCCTCCTATGTACAAGAATATAACTACTATAATACTGCCCCTATGTACAAGAATATAACTACTATAATACTGCTTCTATGTACAAGATTATAACTACAATAATACTGCCCCTATGTATAAGAATCTATAGTATCCAGATAATCTGCACTTCTAATTCATATAGATAATCTGTGCTTACAGTCTATGTAAATCATCTCTATCTATGGTCTACATAGATAATCTGCTCCTACGGTCTACAAATAATTTGTGCCTTTACTCTACATAATTTATATTTATAGTCTACAAAAAGAATCTCCTCCTATAAATCACATAGATAATCTGTGCCTGCATTCTTCATAGATAATTTGTGTTTACTGTCTACATACATAATCTGAATTTAAAGTCTTCATAGATAATCTGCACCTTTAGTAAAATATCTGTGCCTATAGGCTACATAGATAATCTGCACATAGCATACATATAGTAGATAATAGAGATAATCTTTGCCTATAGTCTATAAACAGCAGATAATATGCACTTATAGTCTACATAGTTTGCACCTATAGTGTACATAGAAAATATGTGTCTATAGTCTGCAAATAGCAGGTGACCTGTGCCTATAGTGTACATAGAAAGTCTGCTTCTATAGTCTGCAAATAGCTGATAACCTTTGCCTATAGGCTACATAGATAATCTGCATCTATAGTCTACATATAGCAGATAACCTGTGCCTATAGTCTACATAGATAATCTGCATCTATAGTCTACATATAGCAGATAACCTGTGCCTATAGGCTACATAGATAATCTGCATCTATAGTCTACATATAGCAGATAATAGGTGCCTATAGTCTACAAATAATATGTGCCTATAGTCTACATAGATAATCTGCACATAGCGTACATATAGTAGATAATAGTAGATAATCTTTGCCTATAGTCTATATACAGCAGATAATATGCACTTATACTCTGCATAGATAATATGTGCCTATAGTGTATATAGAAAATCTGTCTATAGTCTACAAATAGCAGATACCGTGCCTGTATGACATAGAAAATTTCTTGTCTAAATCAAATAAGCAGAAAATTTGGTGCATATAGTCTACATAGATAATCTGCTCATATAGTCTACAAATAATGAATGCCTTTAGGCTACATATATAATCTGCATCTATAGTCTACATATAGCAGATAATCGGTGCCTATAGTCTACATCAGGGGTGGGCAATTAAATTTCCCATGGGGCCGCATGAGGAAGTGCGATGGTTTGTGGGGCCGGACTAATAAAAACATAGGATGAACAGGAAAAAATTCATTTTTGGGGGATTATCTTTGTGGAAACTTACTGGGGGATGTATCTATATACCTCTATATATACTGATGGTACACAGTAAGGCAGGTATATACAGCTCCTTTAGTAAGGTAGGTATGTGATGTATGTCCCCTCAGTCTGGCAGGTATATAGAGCTCCCCTCAGTGAGGTAATATAGATATAGGTTACTCGCAGGCAGGTATAATAGATACAGCTCCCCACAGGCAGGTATATAGTGGGTACAGCTCCCCTCAGGCAGGTATATAGATTAGGTTTCAGCTCCCCCCAGGCAGGTATATAGATAGGTTTCAGCTCCCCTCAGGCAGGAAAAATAGATAGGTTCAGCTCCCTCAGGCAGGTATATAGATAGGTACAGCTCCCCTCAGGCAGGTAATAGATTAGGTACAGCTCCCCTCAGGCGGTATTGATAGGTACGCTCCCCCAGGCAGGTATCAGATAGGACACTCCCCCTCAGGCAGGTATCTAGATAGATACAGCTCCCCTCAGGCAGGTAAACTAGATAGGTACAGTCCCCTAGGCAGGTATCTAGATAGGTACAGCTCCCCTTTAGGCAGGTATATATAGTTAAAGCTTCACACAGGCAGTTATATAGCTACTTAGGTCTCCATACAGGAAGGTATATAGTTAAAGCTCCACACAGGCAGGTATATAGTTAGGGCTTCCCACAGGCAGGTATAAGTTAGGTGTGTCCCAGGCAGGTATATAGATAGTTAGGTGTGTCCCCAGGCAGGTAATGGATAGTTAGGTGTGTCCCCAGGCAGGTATAGAGATGGGTTTGGTGTGTCCCCAGGCAGGTATTTAGATAGTTTTTATGTGTCCCCAGGCAGGCATTTAGATAGTTTTTGGGGTGTCCCAGGCAGGTATAGAGATAGTTAGGTGTGTCCCCAGGCAGGTTATATAGATAGTTAGGTGTGTCCCCCGGGAGGTATATAGATAGTTAGGGGTGTCCCCAGGCAGGTATAGAGATAGTTAGGGGTGTCCCAGGCAGGTATATAGATAGTTTTGGTGTGGCCCCAGCAGGTATAAAGATAGTTAGGTGTGTCCCCCGGCAGGTATAAGATAGTTAGATGTGTCCCCAGGCAGGTATATAAAAAGTTAGGTGTGTCCCAGACAGGTATATAAATAGCTAGGTGTGTCCCCAGGCAGGTATAAGATAGTTAGGTGTTCCCAGGCAGATATAATAGCTAGGTGTGTTCCCCCAAAGGAGGTATATGGATAGTTAGGTGTGTCCCCAGGCAGGTGTATAGATAGTTAGGTGTTTTTCCCAGGCAGGTATATAGATAGTTAGGTGTGTCCCAGGCAGGTATATGATAGTTAGGTGTGTTCCCAGGGAGGTAAAGATAGTTAGGTGGGGTCCCCAGGCAGGTATAAAGATAGTTAGGTTTTGGCCCTCAGGCAGGTATAAGATAGTTAGGGTGTGCCCCAGGCAGGATTAAATAGTTAGTGTTCCCAGGCAGGTATATAGATAGTTAGGTGTGTCCCCAGGAAGGTATAAGATAGCTAGGTGTGTCCCCAGGCAGGTATATAGATAGTTAGGTGTGTTCCCAGGCAGGTTATATTAGTTAAGGGGTGTCCCCCGGCAGGTATATATAGTTAGGTGTTTCCCAGGCAAAGGGATAAGATGTTAGGTGTGTTCCCAGGCAGGTATATAGATAGCTAGGTGGTTTCCCCAGGCAGGTATACAGATAGCAAAGGTGTGTCCCCAGGCAGGTATATAGATAGTTAGGTTGTCCCCAGGCAGGTATAAAATTTGGTGTGTCCCCAGGCAGATATATAGTGAGGTGTGTCCTAGGCAGGTATATAGATAGTGAGGTGGTGTCCCAGGCAGGTATACAGATAGCTATGGTTGTCCCTCAGGGAGGTATATAGATAGTGAGGTGTGTCCCCAGGCAGGTATATAGTTAGTGTGCCCCAGGGAGATAAAATAGTGAGGTGTGTCCCTAGGCAGGTATATAGATAGTGAGGTGTGTCCCAGGCAAGTATATAGAAAAGTGAGGTGTGTCCCCAGGCAGATAAAATAGTGAGGTGTGTCCCCCAGGCCAGGGATATAGATAGTGAGGTGTGTCCCCCGGGAGGTAAAATAGATAGCGTGTGTCCCCCGGCAGGTATATAGAATTTAGGTGTGTTCCCCAGGCAGATATATAGTGAGGTGTGTCCCCAGGCAGGGATATATTTGTTAAGGTGTGTCCCCAGGCAGGTATAGAGATAGTTAGGTGTGTCCCCAGCAGGTATATAGAATAAATTAGAATGTGTCCCAGGCAGGTATATAGAAATTATGGGGGTGTCCCCAGGCAGGATAAAAGAGATAGCTAGGTGTGTCCCCAGGCAGGTATATAGATAGTTAAGGTGTTTCCCAGGCAGTATATAGATAGTTAGGTGTGTCCCCAGGCAGGCTATTGATAGTAGGTGTGTTCCCAGGCAGGTATAAGATAGAGTTAGGTGTGTCCCCAGGGAGGTATAATAGATAGTTAGGGTGTGGCCCCAGGCAGGTATACAGATAGCTAGGTGTGTCCCAGGCAGGTATATAGATGTTTGGTGTGTCCCAGGCAGGTATGAGATAGTTAGTGTGTCCCAGGGAGGTTAAAAAGAGATAATTAATTGTGTCTCCCAGGCAGGTATAGATAGGGGTGCCCCAGGCAGGTATAAAGATAGTTAGGTGAGTCCCCAGGCAGGTAATAGATTAGTTAGATGTGTCCCCAGGCAGTATATAGAATGTTAGGTGGCCCAGGCAGGTTATAGAGTAGCTAGGGGGTGTCCCCAGCGAGGTATAAGAATAGTTAGGTGTGTTCCCAGGGAGGTATATAGATGTTAAGTGTGTCCCCGGCGGTTTTATAGATATTTAGGTGTGTTCCCAGCAGGTTGAGAAGTTAGGGTGTGTCCCCAGGCAGGTATATAATAGGTTAAAGGGGTGGCCCCAGCAGGTATACAGATAGCTAGGTTTGTTCCCCAAAGGCCAGGTATATAAAATTTAGGTAAAGTCCCCAGGCAGGTTTTAGTAAGGTGTTCCCCCGGCAGATATATATTTTAGGTTGTCCCTAGGAGGTATATTAGATAGTGAGGTGTGTCCCAGGCAGGTATACAGATGCATATGTGTGTCCCCCAGCAGGTATATAGTTATGAGGTGGTCCCCGGCAAGGTAATAGTTTGGTGTGTCCCAGGCAATATAGTGAGTGTGTCCCTAGGCTGGTAAATAGATAGTAGTGTGTCCCAGGCCAGGGATAACATAGCTTGTTGTCCCCCAGGCGTTTTATAGATAGTGAGGTGTGCCCCAGGGAGGTATTAGTTAGTGGTCCCAGGCATAATAAGTGAGGTGTGCCCTAGGCAGGGAAAGAATTTTGGGGTTCCCCCGGCCGGATAAAGATAGGAGGTTTTTCCCCGGGAGAAATAGTGAGGTGTGTCCCTAGGGAGGGATATGTAGTGGGGTGTCCCTAGGCAGGTTAAAAAGATGCAGGTGTTCCCCCAGGCAGGGAAATTTTAGTGAGGTGGTCCCCCGGCAGAAATATAGTGGGTTGTCCCTAGGGAGGTATAAGATAATGAATCGTCCCGGGGAGGAAAGATAATGAAGTGGTCCCCGGCAGGTAATGAAAGGTGTGGGCCCTACAGGTAAATGATAGGGAGGTGTGTCCCTGGCAGGTATATAATAGCTAGGTTTTTTCCCCAGGGGTAAAAAAAGTTAGGTGTGTCTCCGGCGGTATTTAAAAAGGGGTGTCCCCCCGCAGGTATAAGAAAGCTAGGTGTGTCCCCAGAGTAACAATAGTTTTGGTGTGTCTCCAGGCAGGTATATAGATAGGGTGTGTCCCCCCGGGAGGTATATAAAAGGTGGTTCCAGGGAGATGATAGTTTTTGGCAAAAAATTTAAAATAACAAACACTAATACTCACCTTGGCTTACCTGCTTCCCGGCCGAGCGCGCTCATCTTCTATCCGAAGAGCTTCCCGGGCTGGTGGCGTGATGACGTCATGCCGCCAGCACCGGGACACTCCTCCGTCAACTCCTGGGCCCGCACAGAGTTATTATTGTGTGCGCCGAGGAGAGGCAGCGGCGCGGTGAGCGGAGTTCATCGCGTCGCTGCCTAATTCACCAGTAATAGTAGCGCTGACGGCCCGCGGCGGCCTCTCAGCAATACCCGGCCGCGGCGGGCTGTCAGCGCTACTATTAGCAGACCTGGGCATGGTACGCTGCGGGCCGCATCCAACGAGCTGGAGGGCCGAATGCAGCCAGGGGGCCGTACTTTGCCCAGGTCTGGTCTACATAGATAGTCTGTCCCTATAGTGTACATAAATAATCTGCTCCTATAGTCTACAAATAATGTGTGCCTATAGGCTACATAGATAATCTGCGTCTATAGTCTGTTTATAACAGATAACCTGTGCCTATAGTGGACATAAATAATCTGCTCCTATAGTCTACAAATAATGTGTGCCTATAGGCTACATAGATAATCTGCGTCTATAGTCTACATATAGCAGATAACCTGTGCCTATAGTCTACATAGATAGTCTGTCCCTATAGTGTACATAAATAATCTGCTCCTATAGTCTACAAATAATGTGTGCCTATAGGCTACATATATAATCTGCGTCTACATAAAGCAGATAACCAGCGCCTATAGGCTACATAGATAATCTGCGCCTAAATATAGCAGATAATCGGTGCCTATAGTCTACATAGATAGTCTGTCCCTATAGTGTACATAAATAATCTGCTCCTATAGTCTACAAATAATGTGTGCCTATAGGCTACATAAATAATCTGCATCTATAAGTCTGCTTATAACAGATAACCTGTGCCTATAGTGTACATAGATAATCTCCATCTATAGTCTACAAATAGCAGATAATCGGTGAATATAGTGTACATAGATAATCTGCTCCTATAGTCTACAAATAATGTATGCCTCTAGGCTACATAGATAATCTGCGTCTATAGTCTACATATAGCAGATAACCTGTGCCTATAGTCTACATAGATAGTCTGTCCCTATAGTGTACATAAATAATCTGCTCCTATAGTCTACAAATAATGTGTGCCTATAGGCTACATAGATAATCTGTGTCTACATATAGTAGATAACCAGCGCCTATAGGCTACATAGATAATCTGCATCTACATGTAACAGATAACCTGTGCCTATAGTGTACATAGATAATCTGCGTCTACATATAGCAGATAATCGATGCCTATAGTCTACATAGATAGTCTGTCCCTATAGTGTACATAAATAATCTGCTCCTATAGTCTACAAATAATGTGTGTCTATAGGCTGCATAGATAATCTGCGTCTATAGTCTACATATAGCAGATAACTTGTGCCTATAGTCTACATAGATAGTCTGTCCCTATAGTGTACATAAATAATCTGCTCCTATAGTCTACAAATAATGTGTGCCTATAGATTACATAGATAATCTGCGCCTATAGTCTGCATATAGCATATAACCTGTGCCTATAGATTACATATATAATCTGAGCCTATAGTCTGCATATAGCAGATAGTCGGTGCCTATAGTCTCCTCAGATGTAAAACCCATGCGGTATATAATGTATTTTCTCAGGTGTCACTAGTAGGATCATTTAATTGCACTTTATCTGTAACGAAATTTTCCGGGGACATCAATAACTTTTATGCATTTTATATTAGTTTTTATATTGAAGACGAGGTTTTGATAATTAAGAAAGACACATGATATGTAAATGATGAGCGCCAGGGAGCTGTGTATCAGCACTGATGACAGACAGAGCCTCTCCCGATGGAAGTTTACCCCCTATTCAGCGCGCTCGCACACTGCCTGCAATCTGGTAGCTCTTTCCCCATTATTTACTGCAGCCCAATTCTCAGTTTCCATCACCCGGGGGATGCTGCCTCAGCCCTGTAAGTAAATAACAGGGTCAAGGCAGAGGAGCTTGTACCTGTATCCTCAATAACTTGGGGTCCACTTGGATCCTGTCATATTTAGAGGGGTTGTTCTTATACTGGATATAAGGTCAGTGGTTGGGGGCGGGGGGTTGTGGTAATCAGACCTGTCCCGTGGAAATAGATTTTTAAAAAATTTAATGAAAATTCTAATTTCAGAATGCGGCCCCTGGAGCGATTGGATGATGACCCCGGACCTGCTCCCGGCACGGCTGATTTTATCACTGGAGGTTGCGACCATTGTAAATGTATTATTACATGATAGGCATTGACCGCTTCCCATTTTAGCATTTTTTTTTGTCATTTTGTTTCATTTTCTCCAAGAACCATAACTTTTTTATTTTTTCATCTACATTGCGGAACGAGGGTTTGTTTACTGTGGGGCAAGATGTTTTTTGTTTTTTTTTTTTAATGCTGACATTGACTGCACCATATAATCTATTGGAAAACCCCAAAAGTATGTGAGGTGGAATTCGAAAGAAAATGCAATTGTGGCATTTTTGAGGAGGAGGAGGGGAGAGGGATCACTCCTCGATATAAATGATGTGTTGTCTGTTTTCTGCAGGTCGGTACAATTCCGGTGATACCAAATATGTTGGGTTTTTGTTATGTTTTATACCTTTGTAAAAAATCTAAGCTTTTTAAAAAATTTTTAAAGGGTTTGTCTCACTACAAGGATTGCTGCTTTTTATGTTATAGATCTTTCAAAAACAAGTCACTTTGCAATATGTGTCTATTAACAGTGTCCTGCCTATTCCTAGATACCCCCTCTTGTATGGGCTGCATCAGCTCCTCAGGTCGCTATAGCTACAGACCTGTTCTATCTCTCCTGATAGGCTGCCAGCACTGGTCACTATGGCTACAGACCTGTTTATTCTCTCCTGACAGGCTGCCAGCACTGGTCGCTGTAGCTACAGACCTGTTTGGTCTCTCCTGATAGGCTGCCAGCGCTGGTTGCTATAGCTACAGACCTGTTCAATCTCTCATGATAGGCTGTCAGCACTGGTTGCTATAACTACAGACCTGTTCAATCTCTCCTGATAGGCTGCCAGCACTGGTCGCTATAGCTACAGACCTGTTTGATCTCTCCTGATTGGCTGCCAGCACTGGTCACTATAGCTACAGACCTGTTTGATCTCACCTGATGGGCTGCCAGCACTGGTCGCTATGGCTACAGACCTGTTTGTTCTTTTCTGATACGCTGCCAACGTTGGTCGCTGTAGCTACAGACCTGGTGTCCTCAGCAGCTCATCGCTGCAAGCCAGTAATAACCAGTAAACATGTCCCTGAATTCAAAAATGAAACCAAGAAAACAAGTCTGAGGTAAGGTGAATCGACATAGTGAGATAACCCCTTTAATTTCTATGTTGCAGCATCATTTCCTGAGACCAGTATCCTTTTTGTTTTTCAATGTAGGAACCTGAGTGCTCGATTCTTTTTTGAGCTAACATCTAGTTATTACCATTTCGGGATAGGTCTCGCTTTTTGATCACTTTTTATTCCAATTTGTTAAGAATGAAAAAAACAAAATTTTGTCATTGGTCATTTTTTTCCTCTACGGTGTTCACTGTATGTGATAAATGATGTTATATTTTAATTGACCGGACTTTTGCAGACGCGGCAATACCAATTATGTGTAACTTAAAAAAAAAATAAAAAAAATTCAGGTTCAGAGCATTCCAAGCAGAATTTTTTTCACAGGTTGGGCCAAACCAGTGTCAAAGTGTAGAGGGCCCCACTTGAGCAACACTACCTGTGACCCCAGTTCCTAAGCTCGCAAGATACTGTATTTGTTCCTATCCCTTAAAGGGGTTGTCCCAGCAAGCACATTGATGGCATATCCTAACGATATGGTGGGAATACCCCTTTAAATTGGTTGTGCCACTACAGACATTCATCACTATCCATAGACTAGGTGATAAGTGTCTGATTACTGGAACATCAACTGATTGCTAGAACCAGAGGAGCCCTGAGTCCTTCATACTTGCTTTGAACTGAGTTGTGGATTAACATGCCCACTGCTGCTCTTTTTCATTCTATAAGAACGACAGAGATAGCCGAGAGCTGTACTCCGGGGATGTGGTATGAGGGGTCCCCATTTTACTCATAGGAGGGGTTTCAGTGATGGGACCACCAGCAATCAGACATTGATATCCTGTCCAGTAAATTGGTGATAAATCAATAGATAGGCGATAAACCCTGTAATGTCTCCTTGAGAATGGGTCTAGAAATGGTCATTCGAGAACTCCAAAATTTCATAGCATTTTTGTCCAATTTTCTTATCTGATTGAGTTTCTGATGAAGAAACGTTTCATATGACACAGTGTGATTTTTGTTATTAAACTGCAAACGGTAATGTAAGCGACACGATCCCAATGGCGACAGGAGAGTGGTTAATGACGGTAATTAACCTGCTCCGGGATTCAGAGGGAGGATTGAATTTGTGAATAACATTAGCATTTTAGGATCGAGTTTTTCGGAATTGGTGAAATTACATTAGAAGACAGATTCTCATGCTGAGGGAGGGAGGGAGAACCTTGTGCAGGTCTACAATTTGTCCCTGATATCCTTAGACAGCTCTTTCGTCTTGCCCATAGTGGAGAAGTTGGAGTGTGCTTGATTGAGTGCGTGGACAGGTGTATTTTATACAGGTAAGGCCATGTTCACACGGCTTACTTCGCAACGGATTTACAGCCGTATTTACGGCCGCAAATCCGTTGCAAAATCAGTTACAAACTGGTAACTGGCCGTTTTAGGGGCCGTTCACATGGCTTATTTCGGCGCGGATTGGCGCCGTACTGCGCGCCGGTTTTGCACTGCAGTACGGTGCCAATCCGTCGCAGTAATTACGGTAATCCACAGCTCTCATAGAGAACAGTGGATTCCGTCGCTCCTCCCCGCTCGGCGAATCCGCTGGGCGGGGAGAAAGTGACATGCACATTATCCAGGCGGGATACGCGCCATGGATAATGGAAGTCTATGGGGCCGGCGGGCCGCACCTCCGTCCCGCCCCCGGGGAGCGCAATCCGGCTCGCAATTCCGTCTGCAATAAACCGTGTGAACCGGGGCTTACATTGATTTTAAGGGGGAAATATATTTGTCGTCGTTTCAGACGACATTTATTTCCTTTAGGATTGGGGCCGCAGATTGCGGCCGAAATCCGGCCGCAAAAACAATGTGCATGTCAATTATTTCCGGACGGATTCACCAACTATAATGAATGGGGATGGTGAATCCGTCGGGAAATCAGTTCCAAATACATGGCACACTTAGTGGCACTGATTTGCAACTGATTTGCAACTGATTTGGAAGGGTATTTACGTCGGAAAAAGACGTGAATCAGTTTTCTGAAATTCAAAGCCGTGTTGAACAAAAGCCTAACGGTTTTCAGACATTAATTAATACAGGTAAAGAGTGCAGAGTAGGAGCGCTTCTTAGGGGCCGTTCACACGGCTGATTTTGGCACTGATTTCCGCCGTACTGCGCGCCGGATTTGCGCTGCAGTACGGCTGAAATCCATCTCTGTCACTACGGTAATCTACAGTTCTCATAGAGAACTATGGATTCCGTCTCCTCTCCCCGCTCGGCATATTCGCCGAGCGGGGAGAAAGTGTCGTGTCAATTATTTACGGCGTGTACGCGCTGTGGATAATGGATGTCTATGGGGCCGGCGAGCTGCCGGCCCCCCCGCCCCGCCCCCGCTGCACGACAGCCGGCGTAATTGCGGGGCGAAATCCGTCTCCGCAATTACGACGGCAATAAGCCGTGTGAACTGTGCCTTAAAGAAACACTAACAGGTCTGTGAGATCCAGAATTCTTGCTGGTTGGTCGGTGATCAAATATTTATTACATGGAATAAAATAAATATGTTTACTACCAGTGAATGGCCAGTATCCAGACTAATTCAAAACCACATGAAAAAAAGGTAATGTCTAAAATATAACTTTTATTAATAACTTAAACCATATCCCACTAACAACTCTATCTAGAACTACCAGGGCGATACTGTCCCTACCCTAAAGTGCAAGATGATCGCCCTTTATCGGGGCGATCATCTTGCACATTAGGGAGGGACTGTTATTCATTGTACAGTATCGCCCCCGTTGGTAGTTCTAGAGAGAGTTGTTAGTGGGATATATTTTAAGTTATTATTAATAAATGCAATAAAATGCAAATTAAATATGTAAAAATCGTACAATATGATTTCGGGGATTTTTCTTTTAGATTCTGTCTCTCACAGTTGAAGTGAAACTATGATAAAAATTACAGACCTCTCCATTCTTTGTAGGTGGGAAAACTTGCAAAATTGCCAGTGCGTCAAATGCTTATTTTCCCCACGGTGTGCGTCTACCCAGGAGAAGACCAACCCGCTACCTAATCCCTTACAATGTGTGTGTGTGTATATGTATATATACAGTATATATATTTTGGTATTTATTTTTTTTACTTTCAGTACATTTTAATACATTTCTAAAACATTTTCTTATTTTTTGGTAAATTTCATATGGCCACCATTACAGCTTTGTGTAGCTTTCTAAAGATACTGATTGGCGTATTAGACTTAATTGTTATAGAGAATTCAAATGTCATTTTTTTTCATGTGCTGTCCAAAAATGTCAGACCTCACTGTTGCTCTTGTATTATATCCTTGAAACTGAAAGTTCAGGATGAATGAAGTTAGAGGTACCTACTAAAGACAAGACCGCGGCATAGCACCGTATTGTGACATTACCCGTAAAAAGTGGTCAAACAGTAAAAAGTCACATTCATTTTAATACAGTTATGTAAACTTCTGCACAAATAACCACCACTGTAGCTGCCATAGGGGTTGTTACCATATAA
Organism: Phyllomedusa bahiana; assembly: GCA_025379985.1. Taxonomy (NCBI): domain Eukaryota; kingdom Metazoa; phylum Chordata; class Amphibia; order Anura; family Hylidae; genus Phyllomedusa; species Phyllomedusa bahiana. The sequence continues at coordinate 100,699 of JAODAL010007806.1, read as the reverse complement.
CTGTCCAATGATTCTGCGTGGCAAATTAGTCTTAACTGTTATGCAGAATTCGGTTTTTCATGTTTTCCAAGTAATGTATCATAGTGTCAGTCTTCACTGTTGGTCTCGTATCATATTCATAATCCAGAAAATTCAGGATTAACAGATTTAAACAGAAGACTGCAGCACAGCACAGGGGGCTCATTTATTATGGTAGCTATTTGCACTGAAAATAATAATGCACATGCTTTCCACCACATTTACAGTATTATGTATTTTAGACAGTTTCTAGACATGTCATCCGTACATGGTTTTGGATGTGGATCCAACATACAGATAACCTGGAATAAGAGAGATTCTTGAAACTATTCTAAGCTTTTTGAAAAAAAAACTATGGTTTTTAAATCCGACCTCAAGAAAAGTCATGAGTAGTGTTGAGCGATTTTTATCGACAAAGTTGAAATCGGCAAGATTTTTATGTTGATCGAAATTTTCAGATCATGCGATAATTAAGGTTAAAATCTGTGCATCATCTATTAAGATCGCGCCATTTTCGGCGCTTCCTGTCATTTTGGCGGCCAGCAAATCAGATTACAGAATAGAGCAGGGTGAGATGTGTGTGCGACGTCATGACTGGGATGTGTATGGTTGCGATTGGCTGGAAAAATCACTTGACCTCGTTTTACATAGAACAGCGTTTCCTGTTTCAGCCTCAGTGTCTCTCAGCGTCTCATAGGGATAGGACCTGCGTTCTGCCTGTGGCCAAACAGCTCAGCGAAATTAGTCTATTTCTGCACAGAGAAACCTCTACTATTAGCTGTGATCCTTCCAATTTAGTTAGATTAGGGATTTGAACATTTTATGTAGTTAGCTAGAGAATTTTAAAGCAGCCTCTACCGCTGTAAAGTCACGGGGGGGGAGCGGGGGGGGGGGGTCCCCGTGGGCGAACACAGACAAGCTCTACCTATAAAGAACACTGGATAAAGTTCACCAAGACTTAGTGTAGACATTGCACTGCAATATCTTTATTATTAACAGTTGCTATTGAAATATTTCCTGATATTGGGCAGCCTGAACTTATATGGATACACATCATTTCTAGTAACTGCAGTCTCTTTGTTAGGTGCAAAACTCCACTTTTATTATCAGTGTACATTTCAGATATGTGTTCATTTTAATTTTACCCATTCCACCTGTGACTGTTGATATATCCACCTTGCAGTTAAATTACAATCCAGCAATCTTGTAGTCAGCACAGGTTGTTTGTTGCCAAAAATACCGTGTATCATACGAAAACATAACAGATACGTGTTTTTTGACTTTTGCGCACCCAGCATTGTTCATTGACGCAGCATCCACGTAAATCTTAAAACAGCAATTCTATAGTCACCACAGGTGAATTGAAAGATGCAAAAAATACCGTGTATTATACGAAAACTTTTCAGATACGTGTTTTTTTGACTTTTGCCCAGTCCAGATTTGTTGATAGACACCTTGCAGTTAAATTTGAATCCAGCAATTTTGTTTTGATTAGAGGGATTTGAGAATAGCTGTGATTTGCCATCTTTTAATAAGAGACTTTCCAAAACTCTTCCATACCTTCTCAAATTTTTATATTTCTGAACATGGAGCGAAATGCAGGTTGTAAGCAGCAAAGAGGGGGTTAGCACATGGAGGTAGAGGTACGAGAGAAGGTGCTCCTTCCAGTGCTGGCGACAACACGCATGCCAGCGGATCGTCAGTTGCAGGACCGTCAGGCCTGTCATCGCTGGGTCAGGGCCCTGTGAATCTAAGTAACGAACATCGTCGCCAATCTGTCCTTCAGTGGTTAATGCAACCTGCATCCAGCAGTCTTACCTCCTCGTCCTCCTAGTCACGGCCACAAATGTCATCATCAGCATCATCAGCATCCGTCCAACATGAAGCAGCCCAAATGTCAACTCGTGTACCCACCACTGTGGATAATCCATTGTCTGAAGACCTCTTTGATGACAAAATGCGGTTGGGTCAGAAGGCAATGTTAAAAGATCAAGGGGATGTTTTAGTGTGCTCTAACGCCCAGTTACGAGCATCAAGAGGAGAAGGAACCCGGGTCAATCGCAAAAACCCCCGGTGGTCGGAAAAACGCCTTGCAGTCCCCTTGCTTGTACCCGCAGCTCCGGGATGCAGAATGCGGGAGACCAGTCACCGTTTGATGAAATGAGAGACGACTTTTGCGGATCCATCCTGGTCTTTTTGCAGTATTTGCTTGCGAGCGCTTTATCAGGGGGACAGGGGAAGAAGATGGGGTAGTGTCAATAGGGTCCCACCACAAAAAGGAGAGGGGGGTCGCAGAAGTCCGCTGAAGTTTCCCCCAGCCACGTCACGCAACCCCGCTCCTCGTTTATCGCCGTAAAAAAAGGTCCGGGACCCTCTAAAGGCCGGGGCCTTTTTTGGCAACCTCTGATTCACCCATGATGTCAATCCCCCTTTCCGTAAACCTAAGTGAGGAAAAACCTAAGGGGTTAACCACCACCAACTGTCTATGGGGGGGAACATTTGGGGCCAAAAAAGCCGACCGACCCGGCCCTCCAAACCGCTGCCCACCCCTTGTTCCCCTCCTCCTCCTCCCACCAAGGTTCCTCAGCTGCCCATGCCTCAAGTCAGATCGGGATCACCCTCCCTTCAGCCCCACCGTCGCCCAGTACCCCCCGCACCACCAAGACCCACCCTTACCCCTTCTCCTTCTGCCAGTTTGACGACCTGCACCCGTCAGCGGCCATCTAGCAGCCACCCTTCTTTTTTTCCATTTTTGGGAGCAGAAAAACACTTAACCCAAACCATCCCAAGCAAAAAGCCTAAATTTTTCGGCATTGACGGGTTTTTTGGCCTTGGAAATTTGCCTTTCCGTCGGTGGACACAGAGGGGTTCCGCCACGTCATGGCCCCCCCACCTGCCCCCAATACCAGATCCCGAGCAGGCATTTCTTTCCAGAAAACCGTCCCTCCCTGGGCCCCACGTGTCACTAAAATTTCAACGCTTGCCCCATCTGGTCCCGAAAATCCATCTCCCACGACACAGGGACTAGTAAGCACGGCCAAGGGGCCCTGTATCTCTGTGACAGCTCACTGGGTATTTGGGGGATGTTTTTGGGGGTGGGGTGGCTCTCAGGCTGGGCCACCGCTCTTAAAAAAACCGCAGGGATGGTGCGGGCTCTTTCCCCCCAAAGGGTCCCGGGTGGCATCACGTCCCCAGAACACCCCCCGTGTTAAAATTTAAATCTCCTTTGGGAGACCGTCCACACACAGGTAGGCTGTGGGCAACTCCCCAACGAGACCGAGCGCTGGCGGGGTGACAAAACCTTTGGGCCAGGCAAGGGGGTGTCGAAAAGGGCGAAATTTGCTGGCCACCCTTAAATGGGGTAGCGGGACACACCCTTGCGGCAAAAGTCAAAACCTGTTGCCCAGAAATTCTAAAGAGCTACCCCGGGTCGGACTGCCTGCTAAGAAGGCCCCGGTTCGCATTTTCCGCCGTTTGCACCCCTGTTTCGTCCCGCCTGGCTGCTTTGCAGATCAGCTCGGCCTCCCCGTCAACCTCTCATTTTTGACGTGGCAACACGCGGGAAATTTCCACCCTCCACATGCTCCGCGATTGGGGAGCAGCCAATCCTTACGCAGTACAATGCACATGGCCCCTAAAACAGCGGTGAAACCCCGGGGGTGTTTGACCCCAAAAGTGGGGGCAGGTGAAAGAGCTCTGCCCCATCCTTGCCTTTTTTAAAGAAGCCACCAAATGGCGTGCGGACATGCCCTTGTCAGCATGAGCATTGTGGTGATCTTAGTTTGGAACATCGAGGGCACTCTAAAACACGGGTCCCGCCACGACGGAGGGGAGACGGACACAGATGCGGACAGGGAGATTTTTCTTCTCCGTTAATCCACAAGGCCCGACATTTCAAAATTTCATCGGTTTTCATTAGCAGGGTTCGGGGTCCAGAGCTAGTGCAAAGGTGGGGCTCAGCCTCAGGGGGCATCATCTCAGGCAAGTCAGGGCTGTTTTTGAAGCTGTCCCGGAGGAAGGGAGGAGGAGGAGGGGGTATTCCTAGACACCGACGTCCCTCCCTTTGGGAAAAAGGGGTTGGCGTGAATTTGGGGCAGATAGGAAAGTTTCATCCCCCCCTCAAACCCAGGGGTTTGGGGAAAAACCAAGGCTCCATCTCTCACATGAGTGTTTTGGATGCCCCATTTCCCCAACATGACCCCACTTAAGCCATCAAAATGAAAAACATTACTGGGGGGCCACCCTCCGGGATCCCCGGTAAAAAACAAAATCAGCTTTTTTCCTTCCCCCACCCAAATAGAGAGTAAAATGCAGGAAATGGAGACCTTGCGATTGATCAACTGAGACATCGTTGGTCTGCTTTACGTTTTTCAAATGTCATGGTGGGAAAAACGCCAGACGTGACAGCAGTAGAGTGCCAAATACCGTAGCGCAGCAGAGCAAGGCAAGGGGCAGAAGCCCCAATGGGTGACCTCTGGCAATCTTTATTTACCACCCACCAAAAGACAATGAGGGCACACATCCAACACACCCGAGATCACTTAAGATCATGGGGCCGACTACTGCGTCTCAACACCAGTTTTTGTATGTGTTTCCGGGCCCAATAGAAATTCTGGGTATCCAAAATGGACGAATGGCCCGAGCTGGCTCGCACCCAAGAGGGGTTGTCCTGCCCAGCACCGCGCAACTAGCGGAAACCCTTTAGCACAGCCGGGGGGAGTCATTACAGACAAACGCATCTGGCTTTCCCCCAATAAAGTGATCGTTTACTTTCTCAAGATAATCGGCATGGACTCTGATGTGTTGTGCCCCAATTGCTGCGTCACCGATTTGTTGCGGCTACTTCACATTCCCTCCAAACGAAATGGGCCTCTTTAAAACTTATTTTTTTAAAATGATCATTTCTTACTGCAATTTTTATTCTCAATTCCCCAAAGTTCTTTTTGCGGTTTGCGTGAGAGACTAAAAGACACCAAGGTTTCATACAAAAACCCCTATTCCCTTTACCCCACTTCATCTTTTTGAATTTTTTACATTGTCAATAGTTTTTTTGGGGCATGTTGCCCACAATTTTTTAACAGTGGCTGAGAAATCAATTTTTAATTTTTTAGGGGGGAAAGTTGCTGTAGATACAGCAATAATCATTGGGGCCTTTGGAACAGAAAGTGGGTTTTAAGTGGCATTTCTCCTTACAATTTTTAAAATGGCTGAGAAGTCATTTTTATAATTTTTTTGGTCATCTGCTTTGAAATGCAGCAATACTACAGGGCCATTCAAAAAATTTGTTTCAAATAGAAAAATTTTTCTTCACAATTTCAAAAGTGCTCATGGGTAGGTTTGAATTTTTTTGGGGGCATTTTGCGTGACATGCAGCATACTACAGGTCCTATTTTAAAAAATGTTGTTTCTTAACAAAATTTTTTCTTCACAATTGCCAAATGGGCCCAAAGGGGCATGCTTTGAATTTTTTTGGGGGCATTTTGCGTGGAAAGCAGGTAACCCCAGGCCATTCTAAAAAATTTGTTTCTAACAGACATTTTTCTTCACAAGGGCCAAAAAGTGGCTCAAGGTGATGGTCGTCAAAACAGGGGAAAATAGGACATGTTTAAAGGGGCACTATTGCAAAAAGACTTTTTTTTGCAAATCTTTAAAAATACTATCAATCCCTTTATTGAAAACCCATTTTAATACAATTAAAAAAGAGAAACAAAGACATGGGGGGATTCCATCCATTTTTAAAAAAGTTTTTCTAAAAAAAAGTACAAAAAACTTTCATGTACAAAATACTGAAAAAAATTCCTCGAATTTACAAGGGGGGACAGAAAACTGACCAGATGTAGGTTTTTCAGAGGACATGGATATGAAGCACGACAGAAAAAGAAGTACATGACAATTTTTTCCCCCACACTTTTAGTAAAATAAAAAAAGAATGCCAAGATAAAGGGCCCTGGTGTAACAGGAGCGTTTAAACCCCCGTTTTTCCAAGTGAAGCTCAAATTTTTGGGCCCCACTCAAGGAGGGGCAAGCCTCCCAGGTATTGACTGGTACAGAGGAAGGCTGGTTCTCACCTTCCGCTTCCGCACTCTGCTTCAGCACGACATTTTTTGTTGCTGCCTCGGGGATTTTTTAACCCCGTGTTTTAAAAATACGGAACCCCGCCGGGTCTCACCGCACCCACTGTAACTCCGGTAACTCCGCCCCGGGGGGTGCGTGGCCCGACGGTATAGTCAATTCCATGAAATAAAATTTTTGGTTGAAAAACTCCTTTTTTTCCCGCACTTTTTAAAAGTGGGGTCAAGCAGGGTTTGGGCCTTTCTGTGGCCCAGGAAGGTTAAGCAAAAGTCCAGTTCAAATAAAATGGGGGTTTAAAGACCCCTTTTTCCGGCACTTTTTAAATTGGGGGTCCATGAAAGGGTTTGGGCTCATGCTGTGGGCCCCGGGCAGGTATAGTCAATGTCCATTTTAAAAAAAATGGTTGAAATCCCTTTTTTTCCCGGCACTTTTTTAAATTTTGGGGGTCATGCAGGTTTTTTGGGGGCCCTCGGGCCCCCCGGGACAGGTATAGTCCCCAAAGTCCAGTGAAACTAAAATGGTGGGTTGAAAGCTCCTTTTTCCGGGGACTTTTAAAACTGGGGGGCATGCAGGGGTTTTGGGGGGCAAGCTGTGGCCCAGACAGTATATCAATGTCCAGTCAAGAACAGATGGTTCAAATCATACGCCTTCTGGGACTTTTTAATTTTTGGGATGCAGGTTTTGGGGGAGGCTGGGACAAGACAGGGAAAATAAATGGTCTGTATTTTTTTTCTGTGGCTTTAAATCTAAGTGTGTTTTCCTAAGATGTACAGGGTTCCATTTGACTGTTGTGGATGTTAATTTCACTTCTCCACCTTGTTTTGGTGTAAAATGAAGGTTTGTTGCTCTCCCCATAACTTTAAAAAAATCAATCCCCTCATAATCGAAATGCCACAAACGAAAAACCTTATGATGGTGGGCCCACTATCACTATCACCCATGACGATACCAACTAATCGCTCAACCTAGTCTGGCTCACAACCTCAGATTTTCAATTGAGGCCTATGGGGATAGTATTATAGTTGGAGTTCGATGGTTTTTAAAATCCAAATCCGCGTGAATAATAACATCATAAAGATGGGCAGTTTAAATAGCCAGCAATGCAATGTCATATCCAGTAATAACTTATATTGCAATCTACCACTATATAGTCACTGTATGGAGGTAATATACAGAATGCAAAGCCTGTGTACATTGGTTTCTTCCACTATATGGTCACTGTATGGAGGTAATATACAGAATGCAGAGCCTGTGAAACACTGGTGTCTACCATTTATGGGTCACTGTATGGAGGTAATATGCAGTTTGCAGAGCCTGTGTACACTGGTGTCTACCACTATATGGTCACTGTATGGAGGTAATATACAGTCTGCAGAGCCTGTGTACACTGGTATATACCACTATATGGTCACTGTATGGAGGTAATATACAGTCTGCAGAGCCTGTGTACACTGTGTCTACCACTATATGGTCACTGAAATGGGGGAAATATACAGTCTGCAGAGCCTGTGTACACTGGTGTCTACCACTATATAGTCACTGTAGGGAGGTAATATACAATCGGCAAAGCTTGTGTACACTGGTGTCTACCACTATATGGTCACTGTATGGTGGTAATATTGATCTTAGTGTAATGGTTATATGCAGTAACAACATGTTGGTGATTTGTGGTCTTGATGTGGTGGTATTATTTGTTCTTGTATATTTTTGTGTTTTGTAATACTGGTGTTGGTATATTGGTTTGAAGAGTAACAGTATGGTGGTAATAGTCAATATATGATAATGATATGTGGCAGTAATATTTATTCTTTGTACATTGTTATTGCTTTGTAATATTGGTCTTGGTATACTGGTTTGGTCACTATACAGTGGTGACGTGTTATGATACTGAGGCAGTATATATGTCTACATTATTATTTCTATCATGCTTTGGCCCTTGTATGTGTACTGACCCACAGAATAAAGATAGCATGTCAATTTTACTGTATACTTTAAGCTCCCGAACAAATAATTTTTTTGGGAAGGGGGGAAAGTGGCCTCTTCTGCTCCGGAGCACCCAATGATTTGATCCTCTTGATGTACAGGTTCTCGTCCCAACACACAAAAGAGACTCTTGCTGCATTTACTTACTATGTAGGGTGAGCCTCTCCTGTGTGTTGGGACAAGGTCCCAGACGTCTAGACTAGCCATGGAGCAATAATGGCAGAGGACCTGTAAGTTAGTAAAACTTTTTTCTAATTTTTTTTACCCACCCTGGCCCCAATGATGAATCATTTTTGTTTTCTGGACAACCCCTTTAATATAAGGTTATTCTCATTCACCAGAGTCTATGGGGCTTCTTACCATTGCACTTTAAAGGGGTTGTCTCGCTACAATGATTGGGTTTAATTAAAAGATCTTTAAAAAACAAGCAGCTTTGCAATATATGTTCATTACAAATGTCCTACTGATTTTGAGCTAGCCCTGTTCATAGGAGTGCTTCAGCTTCTCAAATTTCTATAGCAGCTGACCTGTTGATCCTTATCTTACTGGCTGTCAGGTCTGAATGACTCATCACCTTTGAAGACAGGTCGGAGCAGAGAGCCCCTCCCACACAGAATGCTTCTGTAGTGTAGGGAGGAGGAGAGGACTCTGGCTTCTATGTCCCTGCTGCCGGGATTAACCCTGTGTGTGCCTGCTTCCTCCTGCTCTCTACACAGATTGAGCAGAGATTAGGCTGATCAATAGATGTGACAGCAGTGACCCTGTTTGTTACTATAATCATGATGTCTGTGGAGCTGTAACTATAATAATACTATACAGATTGTGAACAGTTCATGCTGTGCTGTACTAGGACACATCCTGAGTAACACTTTGCAGCTTCCCTGCCTCTGTTCTGAGAGGGTTTGTTTGTTGTTGCTGGAGATGTGGAGATATGTAAGCTAAGCAGAGGGTATAGGAACACTATTAGCAATCATAGACCTCTCTAGGCAGGCACACACAGGGTTAACTCTGGCAGCAATCCCGGATAGCTGCCTGTGTGCTGAGGGGAGGGGGGAAGCGGGAGGGGGCCAGAGGCAGAGAAGCTAGCACGCCCCTCAATTCAACTCCCATTCACAGACAGAGGCTGAAAGCTATTAATGAGACAACTCCTTTAAGGAATTATCCATTGAAATGCAAGGGGAGTTTGTCGGCTCTGCATTTACTTTTTTAACACTCTCATTTAGGCTATGTCTACACAGCACCGGATTCTCAGTATTTAGAATCCGGCAAAAATTTGACTGTACTTGGCGCCGTGTAGACCGCAATAGAAAATCCGTGCTATAGTCTACACAGCACAGGTTTTGTACTGAAGCCACTGGCCATCCGGCAGAAGATAGCATCCTGTCAGATTCCGGTAGCCTCAATGTACGGGGCCCCCAGAGTGAGCAAAAACCATGGTGCGGCAATCTTAAAGAGGACCTATCACTTTCAGAGAAACCTCATGAAGTAACAGAAGCCTAAAATAGAAACACTTTCTCAAATATGCTTCATTGGGAAAATCAAAGCATTTCACATGTGATTCAGTTGTTTGGCCCTTTAAGACAGCTCTGAAGTCGGGCCAAGTTGGCACATGACAGCTTGATGGATCACTATGTTGACAGTTGACTGCTTCTGAGCTGGGAGAGCCCACTCTGCAGGGGGGAGCCTGTAAGTCTACATCACGTGCACACCAGCAGTAGTGTAATATAGATGCTTGTGTGCTATGGAGGAGGAGACTGAAGCAACAGATAAACCCTGTCACACTACGACCTCAGTGTGCTGTGCCTGTTGTACTGTATGTGGTGAGAGACTCAGATCACCCTGTACAAGCAGCTATGCCCTCAGCTCCCTCTGCACAGTTGGTATCTTCCAAAGTCTTCTGTAGGATCTCCTGAGTTACAAATTGGAAGTAAAACCAGTTCCCCTGTAATATTGAGGTAAATCCTCTGATTTGCTAATGACATGTATCTGAGAAAAGTCTTATAATTCCATCTACTATCAATTTTTGTGTGTTTGGGCAGAGGTGATAGGTACTCTTTAAAATACCGTTATATTTCCAACGGTATTTAAACTTACACTGTGTAGACATAGCCTTATGGTAATGGAAGCCACAGATGGCCTGTGCAGCCAGAACCTTACCAGCAGCCCTGCACGCCCGTACGATGTTCTGCCCCAGGACTTGTCCAACCTTTCAGCTTGCATCTGTTGTGAATATGTATTTTATGCCTCATATAAAATTTCTTCTATTTTTTTTTTTTTACCATCCAGACGGAGACGGTGTAAATGCAGCCCCCAGGATACATGGCAGACTCCATTGAAGATGAGAAGTGTGGAGATCACAGGGATCGGCTGCTGCTCAGGCGGCATTGATTTAACCTGCACAGTAAAGTGTTCAGAAGCCGCTTTGTATCCATCATTAATGGCTCACATCGATTAATCTGTCTTTATGGCCCCACTACGGCCAACCATCGCTTTTGGGATTCTTGCAATTAAACCGGGCTCGGTGGATAGATCTCCTTGTAACAAATGATGAAACCATTAAATCTGGAATAACCAATCTCAATATGAAACCCCTGACAAAGTCATACATCAAAGGGTGAGGAGTACAAAGAGTTCAGAGGTCAGGCATAACTGTTAGGGCTATTAGTTACCATCGGGCGGACGTTGCTGCATTAGGTTTGCGGTACAACTTGCAAATTACTAATGTTAATTTATGAGAAAAAAAAGGAATGGAAAAAAATATCCAGTCGGTCAGTTCAAAGGCGCCTCCTGTGCCCTATTATCACAAGGGAAGGCAAGGTGAGAGCAGAGTCGTGCCCAGGTTCTGAAGAGGAGCAGAAGCTTTCAACAAGAAGCAATGAAAGAATTGTTTCACCTCCGGTCAATAGTTTGGAAGAAGATCATTAGCAGAGCCTGGAAAATAGGAATAATATCATTAATTACTAAAAATCATTGAAGACAGAAAGTAATCTATAAAAAGAGGATGTGTAAAGGTAAAAAAGAAGAATAAACAGGCATGGCAGAGCAGACAGCACCTAATAAACACACCGGTGGCCCCAGAGCAGTAGGCTGTCCTCCTTCTTTAACTGGTTCCTGACCGTCCCATCTACTCCCCTTCCTGACCGGCCCATCTACTCCCCTTCCTGACCGGCCCATTTATTCCCTTTCCTGACTGGCCCATTTACCCCCATTTTCTGACCGGCCCATTTACTCCCCTTCCTGACCCAGGCACACTTTCCTTTTCCTTAGTACACTCAGGTTAAAACAATGTAAAACTTTGCATACATTTTTAGCTTTTTTCCCATAATACGTAAGGCTATGTTCACACAGCTTAAATTGTGACATATTTCGGCCCGTATTTCACACCGTACTGCGCTCAATAGGGAGCAAGATACGTCCCAGTCATTACCGTAATCCACAGCTCTCATAGAGGACTATGGATTACGTCTCCTCTCCCCGCTCGGAAAATCCGCCGCGGGGGGGAATAAGTGACGTGTCAATAACTAGCAGCGAATATGCACCGCTACTAATGAATAATGTCTATGGGGCAGGCAGACGAACTCCCCAAGTCTTGGCGTAATTGCAGGGTGTAATTACGCCCCACAATTATGCCGTGTGAACATACCCTTCGGCCCATCTACTCCTTTCCTGACTGGCCCATTTACCCTCTTCCTAACTGGCCCATTTACCCTCCTTCCTGGCCGGCCCATCTACTCCCTTTCCTTACTGGCCCATCTACTCCCCTTCTTCCTGACCGGCCCATTTTCCACCCCACCCCCCCCGCCCCCCCTGCCGGCCCACCACTCCCTTTCCTACGGCCCTCTACACCTCCCCCTTTCTTCCTGACCGGCCCTTTACACCACCCCCCCCCCCCCCCCCCCCCCCCCCCGACCGGCATACTTTCCTTTTCCTTAGTACACTCGGGTTTGAACAATATAACACTTTCTATGCATTTTTGCCTTTTTTCCATAATACATTTTCTAAATTTTTTTAGGAAATTTTTACATTACTTTTTTAAATAATGTATCGGTATGTTCACACAGCATATTTGCAGGGCGTACTTAGGGTGCAATGCGCCCAAAGTCCACACTTCACATACAGTAAAATCATGCAGTGTGCAGTGACGTCACTTCTTATGGGCGCTTATGTGCTGGGAAATGTGGGAGTGAATGGAAGCTGGGCCAAAGCAGTGTGGGAAGTCCGCACTGGCCAGTACATACTTTCAGCAGCAGGCGTGTATCGCCGTGCACAGGTTCGCGCCCGCCATATGCACTGTGAACATGCCGTAAGGGAAAATATAGAAAAAAAGTCTTTTTTTTTAATTTATTTATTTTTTGACTGCAAAAAAATAAGTTTGCAAATGTTTCCCTCTTCCATCATGGATGTTTATATGTAGGGGATATACATTTTTAGTGCAATCAGGAACAAAACTTAAAGGGGTTTTCTCACCATGCTTTTTTACAGAGTCACGTGCAGCTTCAGGCTCACATGTCACGTGTCAGGCTGTGGGTGGTTCTACAGCAGTGATTAGCATACGTAGCTCTTCTGTAACTAGCTGAACCTTACAGAGATGTAAATGTAGGAGACAAACAAAGGAGTCAAGAAAGCTACAGAGCTCCAAGGAGGGTACACAAGTGCTTATATAAGGTAATTAATACACTCTTGTAAATGATAAGGACTCTGCTCTATCCGACCATTAAATCAGCAATAATAAGAGTCACTCACTGCTCTCTGACTAATCAAGAAGGAATATATGGATGATAACTTAGAGACATTTATGTGCACTCACAGCAGATAAAATCTCTCTTATCTCCTGACTAGGGCATTATAAAAAGAGCAACGTATTTAGTAAAAGTCTTCAATAACCTGTCCCTACATGATGAAAACTAATCCCTGTAGTGAGAAGGCTTTTTAAACCTCTTAACGACACTGGATGCAAACTTATGTTCCAGTGATGGTAAAGGGCTCTGTAGAGGGATCACACTATGATCCTGCAACACAAGGTGGCGGGTGGCAGCTGCTAATTGCTGCTGACACCCACCAGTAACAGCACGGAACGAAGCCAGCTCCATTCCTTGCTGTTTAACCCCTTAGACACCACAGCGACCGAGGCGTCTAAATGAATGAGAAACGGTGTCGCGCACTGTTTGGTCACTGTACAGCCATTATATCGGAGGTATCGGAGATATCATGCACATAATATTGAATTTTTGTATTTGCAATACATTACTTTATAGAAATACATATTTATAGACCCAGTAACGCCTGTGTTGGCGCTAGTCTGCAGGAGGTGGCGGGGCATGATTCTGTTAGGTGGGCATGTTTTCTAGAGGGAAAGGCAGAGAAAAGGAGGCAAAAGCAAGAGGCATGTGCAGTATCTGTAGGATGGACATCCATGAATCAATTCCACTGGTGGACCCCAGCAATCAACTTTATTGGGGTGGGCCATAGACACCCCAATCCCGACACTGCTTCTGCTGTTTGGCAAAGGATTATCTTCTCCAATAAAGTCCAATTTCTACTTTATCAAATGGATGGACATTGGTGTGTCAGGTGAGAAACAGCAGGGAACAAACACCCTGCAACCATTGCTGGAAGAACACAAGCTGGTGTTGGCAGCATTATGATCTGGGGAATGTGTTTGAGGCATTCTCTTGTCCACTCATCCATGTGAAAGGCGCTCTCAATGAATTTGGGTAGGAATCCCTCCTTGCAGATCATGTACACCCATACATGTCAATTTTGTCCCCTGGGGCAGATGGGATCTTCCAGCAAGACAATATGATATGTCACATGGCTAGAAATGTCTAACATTGGTTGGAAGAGCATAACATAGACTTCCAAGCACTATCCTGGCCCTTATTTCCCCAGACTCCAACTGAGCACATGTGAAAGCCCCTGGATGGTGGTGTTGGTTCTATGGCCCTTCCAGCAGCGGTGGAGCCCCTGGATAGTGGTGTTGGCTCTATGGACCCTCCAGCAGCTGTGGGGCCCCTGGATGATGGTGTTGGCTCTATGGCTCCTCCAGCAGCTGTGGGGCACCTGGATGATGGTGTTGGCTCTATGGCCCCTCCAGCAGCTGTGGGGCCCCTGGATGGTGGTGTTGGCTCTATGGACCCTCCAGCCGCTGTGGGGCCTCTGGATGGTGGTGTTGGCTCTATAGTCCCTCCAGCAGCTGTGGGAGCCCCTGGATGGTGGTGTTGGCTCTATGGACCCTCCAGCAGCTGTGGGGCCCCTGGATGGTGGTGTTGGCTCTATGGACCCTTCAGTAGCTGTGGGGCCTTGGATGGTGGTGTTGGCTCTATGGACTCTCCAGCAGCTGTGGGAGCCCCTGGATGGTGGTGTTGGCTCTATGGACCCTACAGCAGCTGTGGGGCCCCTGGATGGTGATGTTGGCTCTATGGACCCTCCAGCAGCTGTGGGGCCCCTGGGTGGTGGTGTTGGCTCTATGGACCCTCCAGCAGCTGTGGGGCCCCTGGATGGTGGTGTTGGCTCTATAGTCCCTCCAGCAGCAGTGGGGCCCCGGGATGGGGGGGTTGGCTCTATTGTCCCTGCAGCAGCTGTGGGGCCCCTGGTTGGTGGTGGTGGCTCTTTAGTCACTCCAGCAGCTGTGGGGCCCCTGGATGGTGGTGTTGGCTCTATGGACCCTCCAGCAGCTGTGGGGTACCTGGATGGTGGTGTTGGCTCTATGGACCCTCCAGCAGCTGTGGGGCCCCTGGATGGTGATGTTGGCTTTATGGTTCCTCCAGCAGCTGTGGGGCCCCTGGATGGTGGTGATGGCTCTATAGACCCTCCAGCAGCTGTGGAGCCCCTGGATGGTGATGTTGGCTCTATGGACCCTCCAGCAGTTGTGGGACGCAGTCACTCCAAATACCTGGGATAACTTACCAGGACCTTATTAAGTCACCTCCAGCTTGTCTAACTGCTGTCTGTGCTGCGCCCGCTGGTTACTCTGGATTTTAGCTGATGGTCATAATAATGTGACTTGATTGTGTATTATTCCTTTGTATGCATTTGTCAGCATTGAAGGGAGGAGGCACACACAATTCTTGTACACGGGGGTCTCTGATGTCAATGGCTGTTACTAAAGGTTTCCAGCCTCTTGCCATCCAATGACAGCAAGCAGAGATCTTAAAATTGGTAAGGAATTAAACACCTTATATTGATAAGATGCAGAATTTGTATGTGAACCAAGACTAAACTTATTATTATTATTATTATTATTATTATTATTATTATTAAAAATATAGATGTTTGATTGTGTAGGTTCAGATCCAATCAAACCGACGCCAGCGAAGCCAAGCTTACCTAGCTTTGATCTGGACAACTTTATAGGATTGTAAGAGGTTGAGTCTAATGACTGACACCTACACTGACAACCAAACACCTTAGATATCCTGTAATTAACACTGGCGGCAACGAACACCTCGCCTTGGCCGTGATGAGCGCTGAAGCTTCGCTGCTGATGCCAGCTGTTCCTTCCTGGCCCTCGAAATAAGAAAACCAATGTCTTCAGGTCATTTCTTTTTTATTATTTAGAATGTGCCAGAAAATTGTCATTTCTGGTGAAGAAAAGAGAGAAAAAAAAATGCCGCACAGACTACACAGCGAGCATCTCATTTGTGGAGCACCGCGCTGCTTCAGCAGGCGAGAGCACTGAAGAATCTCCTCTCATCCGGCCGTACATATGTTTGGGGACCGCTTATCTCTCTAATTCAGGGTAATCATATGGCTGGAACAACTTATATCATCACTGCTTGAATAAAACCGAGGGAAATTCTCAGCGCTGGGAGAAGGGAGGAGAAATTGCTTCAAGGAAGACGATGCTCTTGATTCTGTTCCAGGTACAGGATGTGTATATCCTCGAATAACCGCAGTCATCACCCACTATCTGTACACCCGCCCGCTGGATGATGCAAGACAGGAATGTTCATGGTCTTATTAACCCTTTCTTGAGTGTCCTTATAAGCATATAAGACTGATATATGGTCACTGTATGTCTGTAATATATGTCTGAAGACCCTGTGTACACTGGTAGCTACCACTATATTGTGACTGTATGTTGTTAATTTGCAGTCTGCAGAGCCTGTGTACACCAGTATCTACCACTATATGGTCACTGTATGGAGGTAATATACAGTCTGCAGAGCCTGTGTACACTGGTACCTACCACTATATGGTCACTGTATGTCTGTAATATATGTCTGAAGACCCTATGTACACTTGTACCTACCACTATATGGTCACTGTATGGAGGTAATATACATCTGAGAGCCTGTTACACTGGGTCTACCCAAAGGTCACTGTGTGGAGGTAATATACAGTCTGCAGAGCCTGTGTACCCTGTTATCTACCACTATATGGTCACTATATGGGAGTAATATACAGTCTGCAGAGCCTGTGTACACTGGTACCTCCCCCAATATGGTCACTGTCTGGAGGTAGTATACAGTCTGCAGAGCCTGTGTACACTGGTGTCTACCACTATATGGTCACTGTATGGAGGTAGTATACAGTCTGCAGAGCCTGTGTACACTGTTATCTATCACTATATGGTCACTATATGGGAGTAATATACAGTCTGCAGAGCCTGTGTACACTGTTATCTACCACTATATTGTGACTGTATGTTGTTAATATGCAGTCTGCAGAGCCTGTGTACACTGGTATATACCCCAATATGGTCACTGTACGTCGGTAATATATGTCTGCAGAGCCTGTATACACTGGTACCTACCACTATATGGTCACCGTATGGAGGTAATATACAGTCTGCAGAGCCTGTGTACACTGCTGTCTACCCCAATATGGTCACAGTATGGAGGTAATATACAGTCTGCAGAGTCTGTGTACACTGGTGTCTACCACTATATGGTCACTGTATGGGAGTAATATGCAGTCTTCTAGAGCACCCCACCTCCTGCACACCCCGAATCAGGCGTGCGGGACATTTAAACATGTAGCGAATAGGGCTGCACCTGATATCGGGCTTAAATGACGTCAGATATCTGGCGCAGCCAAATTCATACATGTCGCCCTGTATGTCAGTAATATATGTCTGCAGAGTACCTGTGTACACTGGTATCTATCCCTATATTGTGAAGGTTTGTCAGTAATATATGTCTGCTGAGTACCTGGGTACACTGGTATCTACCCCTATATAGTCACTGTATTTCAGTATGATATGTCTGCAGAGTACCTGTGTTGATATGGCATCTACCAGTACAGGGTCACTGTATAGCAGGAATATTGAGAGTAGTATAATGGTTTATTTTCAGGAACAATATGGCAGTATTCAGTCACTGTGGTGATGATATATCAGTACGCTGCCCCAGAAAATCCTTCCCACCATATAATAGGAGCGGAATTAACCCAATACATGGCCAGAAATAAAGTCAGACCACAATGTCCTTTGAGTGGGTGGTTTTGGCCACAAATTTTATTCCAACAAACTGCTTTGCAGCAATAACCCTAACGTTTCTTTAACTTTGTTGACCAGTCGCGGTGAATGTCACTTGCTGAGCCCAGCGCATGAACTGCCCATTGGAGACCACTGTTCCTTCTGACTCCCTCAGCTGTGACTTCACATATTTTTCACATCTGAAAGAAAAAAACCTTACCAGGGAGGGAGAATGGGAAAAGACACATGTCTCAATAGGTTCCAAGAGAGAGGAGGGGTTAGCACGTAACACATACCAAAAACACCCACCACCAATTTCCTCCTACTCCCCCCTTATTAACTTAACCCTTGACTAACGGGCTCCTTCAGTCAGGCCGATCCACCCTCATGCCAGTGCAGCT
This sequence comes from Phyllomedusa bahiana, assembly GCA_025379985.1. Taxonomy (NCBI): domain Eukaryota; kingdom Metazoa; phylum Chordata; class Amphibia; order Anura; family Hylidae; genus Phyllomedusa; species Phyllomedusa bahiana. The sequence continues at coordinate 82,807 of JAODAL010007806.1, read as the reverse complement.
CCCTACAGAAACATACAAAAAAAAGTTGCTATAAATCTAATGTAAGTTAGTAGTCGCCAGTGCTGCTCGAATGTATCCCTGTTCAGCACAACAATGGACGTTTGGGTTAACATCGCTGGATGTCTGCCTTCTCCAGTGTTAATTTTGTTCCAAAGCCAAATTTGGGTCGAATTTGGCTTTGGCCTGAATTTGAAGCACAACAGGTTCCTTAAAGGGGTTTAAAGATTTCATAGAACACTATAAACAACATTTATATTAAGAAGTAAAGATATTCCATTAACATCATGTGTGTCTTATCTTTTGCCTCCTTATTCATCTATCATGCGATCCACTTTTTGCACTAAACTCCCGTCTTGTGGTAGTGTCAGCAGTTCTCTAGCAGCGCTTTCCTACAATTCCCAGACTGCATTGCTATCTAGGAATTCCCTCCACAGTTATCACTGCTGTACATTGTGCTAACATTAGTGTGTGTTCCTCGCAGCTCTGTACTTGCTGTCATGATAATGATGAGTGATAGGACTCATGTGCTACCGTGTAAACTGTACAGAGCCGCAGTCATCATTCTCATTACAGCAGTACATAACCCCTCAGCTCTGCACTGCTGTCCTCTGCTTCCATTACCAAGTTCTGGCAGCAAGAGTCAAAGATAAACAATCAGTTCCCCGTCCCCTGTAATTACTCTAATGTAATTACTTCTATTCACTTTCAAACTACAGACTGAAAAGAGTGAATGTAGCCAGGGTACACCCACTACAGAAGGTATTTCTGAGCTGAGCCTGGCTTCAAAATACACTCAATGAGTGATGACAAAACGTTCAGTGAGGCCATGTGAACAGTGAACGTCAGATGATTTGCAAGGCTCTGTGCCTGGTTTTGCACAGCAAGACAGGTAAATAAATTTTAACAACTATGAATTACAAAGTTTTATATAATATAGGTGTGAGCCCTATAACAAATAAAAAGATAGTCCCGGAGAACCCCTTTAACACAGATTCCTTTTCACCCAGGGCTACGTCAGCGTTATGGTTGCCATCAAAGGGCCAAAACTTCCTGTAAAACTGAATAAAAATATAATTCTATTGAGCCTCTATTTTTTGTGCTACACAAATAATGTCATAGACAACTAATAAACAATTTTCACTAGAATGTAACTTTTTATTATATTGTCACATGAATAAAAAATGTGACATACTGTGTCCTAGGGTAATAGTTGCTCTGTTGATGTGGGCCACATCAACTGAGGGCTTTGTGTTTGACATCGGTGCTGTAACAGGTTGGTGCAATAAAAAAAACTCTATTGCATACAAATTGGATGCTGTAATATTCATTGCTGTGAACTATTGTTAGAATAGACAATATATGACATATGCCATCAACGTTCATGGTGGGAACACCTTTAAAGGGGATCTTCATGGACATAGGAGCCTGTGAACAGGAGCAGACCCATTGACTTCTATAGGAGAGTTGTCTAGTCATGCTCTATGACGTGGGAAGAAGTCAGTGTGCAGGGAGGGGGAGAGGAGGAGCTGTAATATTTCCCATTGTGACTGGTGGATCCTGTGTTAACAATACACATTGGTGTCAGTTTTCAGTGTAATCCTGTCTGTACTGATAATGAGCAGACTACTGAAAAGTTTTCTCTACAGAACAGGAATTGTCAGACTATTATTAGGCCTAGCGACCAAAGTGAAAACTGCAGGGCTTAAGGATTTTTTGAAATTGTTGAAAATGATGTGGAAAATCAAAAATGTGTTAAACATAAAAACATCAGTTAGATAATTTTTTTGATTACACATTAACTTTAATAATGAGTCTGGTCTGGGGTCTGTATTAAGAGTAAGTCTGGTCTGCAGTAAAGATAAGTCTGGTCTGTGATCTGTAGTAAGGATAAGTCTGGTCTGGGGTTTGTAGCAAGGACAAGTCCAGTCTGGGATTTGTTGCAAGGATATATCTGGTCTGAGGTCTGTAGTAAGGATACATCTGGTCTGAGGTCTGTATTAAGGATACGTCTGGTCTGGGGATTATAGTAAGGATAAGCCTGGTCTGGGGTCTGTAGTAAGGATAAGCCTGGTCTGGGGTCAGTAGTAAAGATAAGTCCGGTCTGGGGTCTGTAGTAAGGATAAGTCCGGTCTGGGGTCTGTAGTAAGGATAAGTCTGGTCTGTGGTCTGTAGTAAGGATAAGTCTGGTCTGGGGTCTGTAGTAAGGATAAGTCTGGTGTGGGGTTTGAAGTAAGGAAAAGTCTGGTCTGTGGTGTGTAGTAAGGATAAGTCAGGTCTGAGGTTATAGTACGGATAAGTCTGGTCTGGGGTCTATAGTAAGGATAAGTCTGGTGTGGGGTTTGTAGTAAGGATAAGTGGTATGGAGTCTTTATTAAGGGGAAGACTATTTGAGATCACTTAATAAGAGGATTTCTGGTCTGGGGTCTGTATTAAAGTGAAATCTGGTCTGGGGTTTGTAGTAAGGATGAGTCTGGTCTGTGGTCTGTAGTAAGGATAAGTCTGGTCTGGGGTTTGAAGTAAGGAAAAGTCTGGTCTGGAGTTTTTAGTAACGATAAGTCTGGCCTGGGGTCGGTATTAAGGAAAAGTCTGGTATGTAATACAGATAAGTCTGGTCTGGGGTATGTAGTAAGAATAAGTCTGGTATGTAATACAGATAAGTATGGTCTGGGGTTATAGTAAGATTAAGTCTGGTCTGGGGTCTCTAGTAAGGATAAGTCTGGTCTGGGGCTTATAGTAAGGATAAGTCTTGTCTGGGGGTTATATAAAGAATAAGTCTGGTCTGAGGTCTGTATTAAGGATAAGTCTGGTCTGGGGGGTATAGTAAGGATAAATCTGGTCTGGGATCTGTAGTAAGGATAAGTCTGGTCTGGGGTCTATAGTAAGGATAAGTCTGGTATGTAATACAGATAAGTCTGGTCTGGAGTATGTAGTAAGGATAAGTCTGGTCTGGGGCTTATAGTAAGGATAAGTCTGGTCTGAGGTCTGTATTAGGGAAAAGTCTGGTCTTGGGGTTATAGTAAGAATATGTTAGGTCTGGGGTTATAGTAAGGATAAGTCTGGTCTGGGATCTGTTGTAAGGATAAGTCTGGTCTGGGGCTTATTGTAAGGATAAGTCTGGTCTGGAGCTTATAGTAAGGATAAGCCTGGTCTGGGGTCTGTTGTAAGGATAAGTCTGGTCTGTGATCTGTAGAAAGGATAAGTCTAGTCTGGGGTCCGTAGTTAGGATAAGTCTGGTGTGGGGTTTGTAGTAAGAATAAGTCTGGTCTGGAGTTTGTAGCAAGGACAAGTCCAGTCTGGGATTTGTCATAAGTATACGTCTGGTCTGTGGTCTGTAGTAAGGATACATCTGGTCTGTGGTCTATAGTAAGTATAAGTCTGGTCTGGGGTCCGTAATAAGGATGTCTGGTCTGGGGTCTATAGTAAGGATAAGTCTGGTCTGAGGTCTGAAATAAGGATACAATAAGTCTGGTCTCGGGTTTGTAGTAAAGATAAGTCTGGTCTGGGGTCTGAAGTACGGATAAGTCTGGACTGGGGTCTGTAGTAAAGATAAGTCTGGTCTGGGGACAGTAGTAAAGATAAGTCCGGTCTGGGGTCTGTAGTAAAGATAAGTCTGGACTGGGGTCTGTAGTAAGGATAAGTCTGGTATGGGGTCTGAAGTAAGGATAAGTCTGGTCTGGAGTTTGTAGCAAGGACAAGTCCAGTCTGCTCTGGAGTTTTTAGTAAGGATAAGTCAGGTCTGGGCTCTGTAGCAAGGATAAGTCTGAACTGGGGTCTGTAGTAAGGATGTCTGGTCTGAGGTTATAGTAAGTATACGTCTGGTCTGTGGTCTGTAGTAAGGATACATCTGGTCTGTGGTCTATAGTAAGTATAAGTCTGGTCTGGGATCCATAGTAAGGATGTATGGTCTGGGGTCTATAGTAAGGATAAGTCTGGTCTGAGGTCTGAAGTAAGGATAAGTCTGGTCTGGGGTATGTAGTAAGAATAAGTCTGGTCTGGGATCTGAAGTACGGATAAGTCTGGACTGGGATCTGTAGTAAGGATAAGTCTGAACTGGGGTCTGTAGTAAGGATAAGTCTGGTCTGGGGTCTATAGTAAGGATAAGCCTGGTCTGGGGTCTGAAGTAAGGATAAGCCTGGTCTGGGGTCTGAAATAAGGATAAGCCTGGTCTGTGATCTGTAGTAAGGATAAGTCTGGTCTGGCGCCTGTAATAAGGATAAGTCTGGTCTGGGGTCTATAGTAAGGATAAGTCTGGTCTGGGGTCTATAGTAAGGATAAGTCTGGTCTGGGGTTTGAAGTAAGGAAAAGCCTGCTCTGGAGTTTTTAGTAAGGATAGGTCTGGCCTGGGGTCAGTAGTAAGGATAAGTCTGGTCGGTGGTGTGTAGTAAGGATGTCTGGTCTGAGGTTATAGTAAGGATAAGTCTGGTCTGGGGTCTATAGTGAGAATAAGTCAGGTCTGAGGCTATAGTAAGGATAAGTCTGGTCTGGGGTCTATAGTGAGAATAAGTCTGGTCTGGGGTTTGTAGTTAGGATACGTCTGGTCAGGGGTCTATAGTGAGGATAAGTCTGGTCTAGGATCTGTAGTAAGGCTAAGTCTGGTCTAGGATCTGTAGTAAGGCTAAGTCTGGACTGTGGTCTGTAGTAAGGATAAGTCTGGTCTGGGGTCTTTAGTAAGGATCAGTCTGGTCTAAGATCTGTAGTAAGGATCAGTCTGGTCTATGGCTTATAGTAAGGATAAGACTGGTTTGGAGTCTGTATTAAGGGGAAGTCTACGTGAGAGTATTTAATAAGGCGATATCTGGTCTGTGGTTTGTATTAAGGGGAAGGCTACTCTGCAGTGTTTAATAAAGGGAAGTCTGGTCTGAGGTCTGAATTAGTCTATGGACCCTTTAGGGTCTACTTTTATTTAGGGGATCTGGTGTGAGCTTGATATAATGTTATAAATTCTGTATTTGCTACCTGTTAGGGAGTCTGGACTTTGGTTTGTATATATTTAGGGAATCTGGGGGTTTGTGTGTATTATAGATTTGTTAGACTTACCCACTATGCACTAAGGGCCACATGTATGAAAACTGTCGTGGTCTAAGACTTTCTTTGTTGCCCATAGCAACCAATCAGAGTGCCCCTTTCATTTCATATAGTGCTCTGAAAAAAATGAGAGGGGCGCTCTGATTGGTTGCTAGGGGCAATAAAGAACATCTTAGACCAAGTCAGTTTTCATACATGTGGCCCTAAATCTTCAGCCATGCCACTACAAGGCTCTCCACTGCTCATGCTAAATGCTTGTTGCCAGCATCTCAGGAGGAAAGCTCTGGACATATGGTGACCATCTATAGCAACAGGGTAAGTATGCAATCCTGCACGGAGCCGCTGATCGTCCACAGCCAAAATTACATACAAAGCGAAAGAATGTAGATGCTCCGATTCTTGCTAAGATTGAATCTTTATTTCCTGAACAGGGATAGCAGACATAGCAGCTGCCACGGGGCCCACACAACTAGGGGGGCTCTGCTGAACCCCTAGACTTAGGTCTGTGGCCCTGCAGCAGCAGCTACTTCGTCTGCTACCCTGACAGCGTTCCACGGCCGGCCTGACCTGTGTGATTAAATGCTGCTGCGGCTGCCTGTCATCGCTCTCCACATACTGAAAGTGGGTCACAGCAGGTGAGGGAACAGAGCCGCTGTCCTCAGCAAGTGGCAGGGAGCAGTCAGTTTGTCAAGGACACTGACTGTTCTTCTCCTGCTCACTACGCCCCTGTGCTCCACCTCCACCTCTACGACACCAACCAAGGCAGCAAGCAAAAAAAGATCAGAGATTCACAGTGCTCACTGGTGTCCCAACAGCATGTACAGACCATATGAAGAAGGGGAAGAAAACACTTCCATGCACTGGCAGTATAAACTTTCACAATACAGCACCTCCAGCTCTCACTGTGCTACAGACAGTCCAGTACTAATTGAAGGGGGTAATTTGGTGGAGGAGTGTGAGTATTATAACTTTGCTATATGAACTCCAGCGGTGGATGGGGGGGGGGGAGGTTTGTGCTGGGGAGCAGCCTCTGGGCACCTGCTTGCACTCACATCTTCACCTCTGACTCCTGAACTCAATGGATGCAAGATGGTGGTGACAAGCCTGTATGGGTCCCCTATAGAGTACCCTAAGCCCTGCCTGCCTGTATGGGGCCCCTATAAAGTATCCTAAGCCCTGCCTGCCTGTTGGGGGTCTCTATAGAGTACTCTAAGCCTTGCCTGCCTGTATGGGGTCTCTATAGAGTACCCTAAGCCCTGCCTGCCTGTATGGGGCCCCTATAGAGTACCCTAAGCCCTGCCTTCCTGTATGGGGCCCCTATATATTACCCTAAGCCCTGCCTGCTTCTATGGGGCAAATATAGATTACCCTAAGCCCTGTCTGCCTACATATATAGCCCCTATAGATTGCCCTAAGCCCTGTCTGCCTACATATATGGCCCCTATAGATTACCCTAAGTCCTGTCTCTCTATATTTATATGGCCCCTATAGAGTACCGGAGCGGAGGTAGGGGGCCCCATCCAGAAGTTTGCTTTGGGGCCCAAGCTTCTCTAATTACGCCCCTGTTCCCAAACATATAATATACAAAAGGTAAGACACCAAGGTACGGACAGATGGCCATCTACATTCTTTTGCTTTTCGAGTATGGTCCTGTAAAATGGGCAGAATATGAGGTAAAAAAATTGCATGGCAAGCAGAGGGTGACCCTTTAAAGCTCCTTTCAGATGGCCTATCTCCACTCTATCCATAGGATAAGGATCCTGAACAGAGGATCTTCTTTTACTAACTCAGTAATGAAAATGGATTGCCAAAACTACAGTAGAGGATTCCTTTAAGGGGCAGAGCTGTTGCCGAAGCTTTTACATTTTTGCCAAATAGCAAGATTTTTGCATAATAGTCCTATCAATCTACAATATAGGCATACGTACCAATCTTTACAAATAGAAATCTGGGAGATTTTAACCACAGCTCCAGAAGCTCCGCTTACCCACCCAGGAACATCCCCGAAAGGCTCACATTTGGTTTTGCAGAAACACTTCCTCTTTTGTTCCCCAATTTCCAGAAGACTCCTGAAAGAATTAGGAGAATTGACAAGTATAAATATAGGTGATAAATGTAAGGGCCCATCCCCACGGCACAGGACAAATACCGGATGGTTAATCCGACCAGTTTTTGTACTGTTTTTGTGCCATGCACACGGCTGCAGGAGGATGGCTTTTCTTTGCGTTTAGCGGAGAAAAGCTCTCCCCCTTCGTATGTTCATACTCCGCCTGAAAACCGAGCGGAAGAATGAACATGTTCTATGTTTTTCAGACTACTGGTGGTCTGAAAAACGGCTGGGTGGAAAACCTGTGCAGTGGGGATTGCTGCGCGGGTTTTCTGTAGAGGCCCGTGTAAAAGTTTGTCAGTCGGTTTGCAGACGGTTTTCAAAACCAAAAACCATCTAAAAAACCGGCTGCAAACCCTTGCCGTGACGACAAGGCCTAAGACTGATAGGACCCCTATTAAATGCAAGTATTGAGGTACCTAGTCTCCTGGCTAAATAATGCACATTACCCCATTGATTTGCCAAGTTTTTTCAATACAGGTTCGGGATACAGCTTTAAAGAAAACCAGTCAATAAAGATATAACACAGCTTTATTTTTACAATAGTCCAATAATAAATCAAGTGTGATAAAATTATAACATAAAATGATTAAAGAAAATAGTGAGCTATTACGGACAGTTTGTAAGAGAAAAATAGTTATTTACAAAAGTTTTAAGTGCTTACAAAACTTCACCTGCAGAGTATTGCATCATAGAATCCGGAACATCAACCATGAGAAGCCGTAGAATGGCGATGGAACGAGTAACCCTCAGCGAGCAAACAACACCATGTATAGACGTCTCTATCATGGGTAAAGAGGCTTCTGAGGCTCAATGGCTAATGTGACAGATTTATATATGTCACTTCAAAAAAATGGCGGACACGACCTAATGCTGTGTCAGTTTAAAAAATGCACAGGTGTTATTTGTCTGTCCTACTTTCATGGAGTGGCCGACTCCGGAGTTCAAAGTACGATACACAAAAACACCTCTCAGACTGATGACAACAATCAGCACAGCTTTAAATACACAAGGAGCTGATCTAAGCACACTCATTAAGCCAGGTTGTAGAATAAGTCAACAGAAGTGTAAGCAGGCTTGTAACTTTGGACCCAAAAAGACAAGGAGACATTATGTCAATAACAGACAGGCCAAAGATACAAACTTTGCATTATCATAGCTGATGATATAAATTTGGTATAAAATAGAAATGATTCACTATAATTTGGCTCAATAGTCATTTATTTTGACTAGCATTAAACCCATTTACTTTCTGTAGGACTGATGGGGATACCCGAACATTGTACTGAAGGGGGGCGCAGCAAATAAATAGCAGCATCCATCCTAAAAACCGACTGTAGCCCTAAACCTAACTTTAACCCTAATCTGAGGTCAAGTAAATTTACCAATTTCCTGGCATTTCCGGATGCATGGCGCTGTCCCTATGACATCACCTCCATCTGTCACTCATTATCACATAGGTAACCCTAATGTGGCAATGGACCAGAAATGACATCAGATGAGAAATAGGGGTTCAGAAGTCCCAGGAAACCGGTGAGTGAAGTCATTGAAAACCATTGAAAAATCCCTAATCCTTCTTGTTCTGGGTTGGGGTTACAGGGAGGATTAGGGTTAGGGTTGCTATTAAGGTCAATGTGAAAACATTCAGGATTGGGTCATCCCCAACAGGAATTGTTTCACGAGTTTGGTCAAAGAGATAGATTCGAGCAGCGCTATTAAAAAAAAACTGCATGTAAATTTCACTTTTGGAGGGAGGGAAGGGTTGTAACTATTTTCAATTTTCAGCTGTTGAATGTAGGACCTTCCAATATCTGAAAATAGGTACAACTTATTGCTGTAAAATAGAAAGTAGGTCCAATCTATTGCAGATGTTGGGGGTCAATGATAGGGTCTCCGTAAAGAATCATTGTGCCCTGTATCCTTATTCACTCAATCCACCAGCCCATACAATGCAATGTACAGGTCATTTTGCTTATTCTTAGTCCTCATGTAGAATTTTCTATGTTATAATCCACTGGACACAAAGGTCTTGATAAAGGAAGGACCGTAGGACAGAACCACAGCCCTGATCCGACCAAAGCGCTCACCGCAGTGATCTCAGCCCCCGAATAGAGACATATTCCCTGAACACCTTGACATTTATCCAGATTGCTGAGCTTTCAATTACGAAATTGTTCACTGGTCTCACAAAGCACCACAGATTTAAAGCCTCCCCGAGGAGCAACTGCATTGTTTGGCCCTAGGGCCGAACCTCATCCACATTCAGTCATACAAAAATCAATGTCTTTTTATTTCCTTCCTGATAAAAATCTGAGCCTGAGGACGGTTGTATATGTCACCGGCTGTGCTTAACCTGTTAGATCAAACGTGAAAAAGCGAGCAAAACCGAGCCAGCAACTCCACTAGCTAACGGTAGATGGCAGCAGAAACTTAGAAAAAGAACAAAAGAAAACTGCAGAAATAAAAAAGATGTATCTCACACCTGGAGTCTAATATCAATGACATTAACAACCAGGACACACAGAGATAACATAGGAGCGTCTCATGGGTGAGGATACCATACACCTTAAGCAGCACTTTCTTAACCCCTTCTTGCCGCAGTAAGAGTTTGTTTTTTCCTCTTCGCCTTCCAAAAGCTGTAACTTTTCCCTTTTTCTCTCTAGATAACATATTCATAGTTTCATAGTTTGTAAGGCTAAAAAAAGACAAGTCGTCCATCTAGTTCAGCCTGTTGTGCTAAGGTGTTGATCCAGAGGAGACAAAAACCCCCAATGAGGTAGAAGCCAATTGTCCTCATTTTAGGGAAAAATTCTTTCCTGACTCCAATCTGGCAATCAGAAAAATCCCTGGATCAATGACCCCTCTCCTGAATCCTAGTCACTGTAACTTGTTATATTATTACGCTCCAGAAATGCATCCAAACCCTTTTTGAACTCGGTTATTGAATTCACCATGACAAGTCCCTCTGGCAGAGAATTCCATAGTCTCACTGCTCTTACAGTAAAGAATCCCTTTCTATGTTTATGTAGAAACTTTCGTTCCTCAAGACGTAGAGGATGCCCCCTTGTTCTAGATACAGCCCTGTGTATAAATAAATCTTGGGAGAGATCTCTATATTGACCTTTGATGTATTTAAACAGATATATTATGTCCCCCCGAAGCCTTCTTTTCTCTAAACTAAATAACCCTAATCTTGCCAATCTTTCTGTGTACTGTAGTCCAACCAGTCCTTTTATTATTTTTGTTGCCCGCCTTTGTACCTGTTCAAGCTCTACAATGTCTTTCCTGTGCACTGGTGCCCAAAACTGTACACAATATTCCATGTGTGGTCTAACCAGTGACTTTTATAATGGGAGAATAATGTTCTCATCATGTGCATCTATGCCCCTTTTAATGCACCCCATGATCCTATTTGCTTTGGTCTGCTGCTGCCTGACACTGGCTGCTACAATTAAGTTTACTGTCCACCAGGATTCCCAAGTCCTTCTCCATGTCACTTTTACCAGTGTTTTTCCATTTAACATGTAATCATGTAATGGATTTCTCTTCCCCATGTGCATAACCTTGCATTTATCAGTGTTAAACCTCATCTGCCATTTCCCTGCCCAGGCCTCCAACTTATCCAGATCCCTTTGTAATAACATATTATCCTCTATTGTGTTGATTACTTTACAGAGCTTAGTATCGTCTGCAAAGATCGATATTCTACTGTGTATTCCCTGTGTAAGATCATTAATGAAAATGTTAAAGAGGATAGGGCCCAATACTGACCCTTGTGGTACCCCACTAGTAACAGCGATCCAGTCTGAGTATGTACCGTTAATTACTACCCTTTGTTTTCTATCAGTGAGCCAGTTACTTACCCACTTGCACACATTTTCCCCCAGTCCGAGCATTCTCATTTTATTTACCAACCTTTTATGTGGCACCGTATCAAATGCTTTAGAAAAATCTAGATATATGACATCCAGTGCCTCAACCAGATCCAGTCTAAGATATAAAAGATTGTTTTCTTTTTTACTATAAAAAGATGTGCTTATCAGTACCATTTACCACAATATGTAATATACTGGGAAACCCAATAAATTATTTGTGAGGTGGAACGTAAAAAAAACACAGTTGCACCATTTTTTTTTGTTTTGCAGGGGGGTGAGCCACCATAAATGACGTTATCTTAATTCTGCAGGCCGGTATAATTCCAGCAAAATCAAATTTATAAATTAATATATTTAGCATTTTGCATATTTTGAAGTTTGCATTGTACCGCTGTTTTCTGAGACCAATAACTTTTTAACTTTTCTATCTATGGAAATAAGCTCCTTTTTTGCAGGCTGACATGTGGGGCAACATCTATGATCGGGAGTTGCGCCTGCTTTCTGTCGAAAACTGCGGCTCACCGATCCGAATCCTCTGTCGGACGCAGGGATGCGATGTTAGGCACATGAAGGGGCGTGCAATGGGCACGGTGTGGGCGTTCTGGGGCGGGACGCGGCTCATTCGAATACTCCGAGGCATGAATGATCGCGGGTCAGCAAAGTGAGGTGCATTGCAGCGCTCGCCAGCTCCAACAGGCAGATCTCGTTAAAGTTGGTCTAAACGAGCCGAAGAGGCGAAGTGAAGCGAGAACGTAACATGAGAGGAAACATATAGAAGATCGCAAAATAAATCCATCTCAGCTCTCAGCGCCGTGCGACATGAAGTATGAATTTAAAAAAAATACATTTTTATTACGTGTAAAACATTATCAGAAAAAGAGCTCAAACCTTCTAAAAAAAAAAACAAAAAAAATCACTTTCCAAAAATCTAGAACGGCGCAACATCAGGAATTAGGATAATGGAAATTGCCGGGAAATACAGTAATTTAAATTCTGTAAGCTCTTCTCATTGGTTGGCAGAAACCAGCCAATCAGAATAGGAGCGACAGTGACCCATTAAAAATTATGGAGAAGTATTGACCAATCAAATACAAAGGCGGGACAGTTCAAAATACAGTAAAAATGAAGAAAAGAGCTGATTGGTTGAAGTAGCGGGGGCTTGGCAATCCTGGCCAATCAGAATAGGAGCGACAGGGATCCATTCTAAACTATGGAGAAGTATTGACCAATCAAATTCAAAGGCGGGAGAGTTCAAAATACAGTAAAAAAAAAGCCAGAAAAGAGCTGATTGGTTGAGCTAGCGGTGGCTTGGCAATCCTGGCCAATCAGAGCGCGAGCTACTTTGTTCCATTGTAGTCTATGGAGAGATCTGAGCAATGAAATCTCGGTTCTCAGCGCCGTGCGGCATGGAGTATGATTAAAAAATCAGTTTTATTAGGTGTAAAACATTATCTGAAAAAGAGCTGAAACCTTCTATAAACATAAATCAATCAAATCCATAACAACGCGTTTGTCGCCGAGACCGGCGCTACATCAGGAATTGGGTTATAGAGAATAGCGGGGAAATACAGTAATTCAAATTCTGTAAGCTCTTCTCATTGGTCGGCATAAACCAGCCAATCAGAATAGGAGTGACAGTGAACCATTATAAGCTATGGAGAAGTATGGACCAATCAAATGAAAAGGCGGACAGTTCAAAATACAGTAAAAAGGCAGAAAAGAGCTGATTGGTTGAGCCCAGGCGGCAGATATGAATCCACCAATCATATGTAGTGCGTCTATTTTGAGTGGAGCAAGTAGGGTGCGATAGATGGGAGCCCTAAAAGTTATTACTGTCTATGGGAAATATTCTAGTACTGTGATTGGTTGGGGGGAAGAGGGGCTCGTCCAGCTTAGCCAATCAGTGGGGGAGCTACTTATCTCATAGACTTCTATTGGGAAAAGAAATGCAGAGCGAGCTCTGTTTGTGATTGGCTCAGTTAAAAGAGGCGCGGTTATTTGGACCAATGGGAGAGCGAGCGACACTCTTATGGGTTTTCGAATGCAATCTATAATAAAACTGTACATGGCCGAAATCAAATTATAACACTCATTAAGTTGTACCGATGTGTATATAAAATGAACAATAGTATGGGTGTAATGAAAATAAAGAAATAAAAATGAATTCATTGAATTCATATTTATTTGTATATTTTCATTACCCCCATATTATTGTTCATTTCATATAGAGATCGGCACAACTTCGTGAGTCTTATCATTTGATTTTGGCCATGTACAGTTTTATTATAGATTGCATTATAAAACCCATAAGAGCGTCGCTCGCTCTCCCATTGGTCCAAATAACCGCGCCTCTTTTAACTAAGCAAATCACAAACAGAGCTCGCTCTGCATTTCTTTTCCCCATAGAACTCTATGAGAAAGTAGCTCACCCGCTGATTGGCTAAGCTGGACGAGCCCCTCTTCCCCCTTCTGCGCCTAAGTCCCGCACTGTGCCCCACACACTGGCGAGGCGCGGTGAACTTTTCACGGCATGTATGAGCGCCTCCTCGGTTGCTGGGAAGTTGTCCACAGACTGTAATGTCACATCACTGGCAACAAGGTCTATGCATCCATGTACTGTAAAATGGCAGCAGTGTGGTCTCTGGCTCAGTGAAGAGTACACTACGGGCCACATTTATAAATAATTTCCAGCAGTAAGACTGGCACTGGCCTAACACACTGGCGAGGCGCGGTTCCCGCACTGCACCTAAGTTCCGCACTGCGCCTCACACTATGGCGAGGCACGGTGGATTTTACACTGCTATATGAGCGCACCTCGGTGCCCACATACATGAGGCGCAAATTTCGCTAGAAAACTGCCAAAAACATGCGCTTCTACGCGGTAGATTCATACATGTTGCCCGTACTTTTTACTGGTTTCATTTTGCCTTATGTGTGACTTACTGACCACTTCTTAGCCCAATTTTTCAGGAAGGTGAAGTGACCAAAAGAATGAAAATTTGGGCACTGGATCAGGCTCAAATTGTCACACATGGGAACAGGAGAAACCCTGGAGGGTCTCTGTGCAAGGCAGACCTGGAGTTTCTTTTGAAATTGTGTAACAGCAGCAAATATGTACTAAAAAACTCACACAATTAAACTGCATATACATCCTAAAGAGAGGCAGAAAGGCAGAGATAATTGGCAAAATGCAGAGTCTAAGAGACATGGACAGTAGCTGTAGGGTGGGACCCCAGAATCAACTCAACTAGTGGGTTCTTATATTAAACTCCACTGGTGGGCCCCAAGAATCAACTCCACTGGTGGGCCCCACGATTCAACTCCACTGGTGGGCCCCAAGAATCAACTCCACTGGTGGGCCCCAAGAATCAACTCCACTGGTGAGCCCCAAGAATCAACTCCACTGGTGGGCCCCAAGAATCAACTCCACTGGTGGGCCCCTATAATCAACTCCACTGGTGGCCTGCAAGAATCATCTCCACTGGTGGGCATCAAGAATCAATTACACAAGTGGACTCCAAGAACCAACTCCACTGGTGGACCCCAAGTATCACCTCCACTGGTGGGCCCCAAGAGTCAACTCCACTGGTGGGCCCCAAGAATCAAGTCCACTGGTGGGCATCAAGAATCAACTCCACTGGTCGACCCCAAGAATCATCACCAAATAAGATTGTCTTTTTCTAGAATTTTGAAACCCTGCTATATTAGGAGCACATTATTGTGCCTGAGCCTAGGCCCAACGCAGGATCCTCTAATACGCTGTAGAGCCAGTCCAACGTTGCTCTTTACTGCAGTTATGTCATGTGTCCATAAGGGATATCTGTCTTTCATAGACACCTTTACAACTAATGCATGCTGCAGCCTGTAGTAGAGCTGAGTGGAAAGCCCTGTGAGACCTGCAATAATGTTCAATGACTGCATCTCCAGGACTAGAATTCCTTTTGACTTATACTAGTGTATGCAAATAACCACCAGGCAGACACCAGGACCAGCAAATTCCAGACCAGTAGACGGCAGACACCAGGAACAGCGGATTCCAGACCAGTAGACAGCAGACACCAGGAACAGCGGATTCCAGACCAGAAGACAGCAGACACCAGGAACAGCAAATTCCAGACCAGTAGACGGCAGACACCAGGAACAGCGGATTCCAGACCAGTAGACAGCAGACACCAGGAACAGCAAATTCCAGACCAGTAGACGGCAGACACCAGGAACAGCAAATTCCAGACCAGTAGACGGCAGACACCAGGAACAGCGGATTCAGGACCAGTAGACAGTAGACATCAGACACCAGGAACAGCGGATTCCAGACCAGTAGACGGCAGACACCAGGAACAGAGGATTCCAGACCAGTAGATGGCAGACACCAGGAACAGCGGATTCAGGACCAGCAGGAGAGGATACCAGGAACTAAAGACTCAAGACCAGCTGATGGGGACACTGAACACCCGAGGACTTGGGACCAGGCAACAGGAGACACATGGACACCAGACAGTAGCAGACTAGAATTGGTATGCCTGATAAACTGGAGGCACATAGACTTCATCAGCAGAAGCGAGACTAAGACAGGACACCAGTAAATGTGGATGCAGGTGCATAACAGATCCAGCACCCAGGAAAGTGGGGTGACATCCCCCACAGCAGGAAAAGCTGGGTGCCTGCTGTGGGGGATGGGGCATCTGAGGGATTCTCCCACTGATATGTGTTCTGGTAACATAGCTGTTGCTGGTTTATTTTATTCCCTGTTGCACTGATACTGCATTGATTTATCACAGTGTACTATATACAATTTCACCCTGGAGTGAAATCCTATGGAGCGTTTTTAAATGCTTTTACCCTGTGTGATTTGTTTTTTGAAATACTTGACATTTTTCAAAAGAAATATATCTCAATGGAGGTGCATCCTCTGATATATTTCTGTCTTTTTCTTTGCAGCTAGTCATACTGAAAATTTAAATCGCTTTCTCGGTTGCTGGGAAGTTGCCCACAGACTGTAATGTCACATCACTGACAACAAAGTCTATGCATCCATGTACTGTAAAATGGCAGCAGTTTGGTCTCTGGCTCAGTGAAGAGTACACTACGGACCACATTTATAAATACTTTATAGTAGTAAGACTGGCACTGGCCTCACACACTGGCGAGGCGCGGCGCACTTTTCACGGCATGTATGAGCGCAGCTCCTCGGGCGGCGAATCTAAGGCGCAGTCCCGCACTGCACCTAAGTTCCGCACTGCGCCTCACACTATGGCGAGGCACGGTGGATTTTACACCACATGTATGAGCGCCTCACACATGTCGCCCGTAGTTTTTACTGGTTTCATTTTGGCTTATGTGTGACTTACTGACCACTTTTTATCCCAATTTTTCAGGAGAGTGAAGTGACCAAAAGAATGAAAATTTGGGCACTGGATCAGGCACAAATTGTCACACATGGGAATAGGAGAAACCCTGGAGGGTCCCTGTGCAAGGCAGACCTGGAGTTTCTTTTGAAATTGTGTAACAGCAGCAAATACGTACTAAAAAACTCACACAATTAAACTGCATATACATCCTAAAGAGAGGCAGAAAGGCAGAGATAATTGGCAAAATGCAGAGTCTAAGAGACATGGACAGTAGCTGTAGGGTGGAACCCCAGAATCAACTCAACTAGTGGGTTCTAATATTAAATTTCACTGGTGGGCCCCAAGAATCAACTCCACTGCTGGGCCCCAAGAATCAACTCCACTGGTGAGCCCCAAGAATCAACTCCACTGGTGGGCCCCAAGAATCAACTCCACTGATGGGCCCCAAGAATCAACTCCACTGGTGGGCATCAAGAATCAATTACACTGGTGGACTCCAAGAACCAACTCCACTGGTGGACCCCAAGAATCACCTCCACTGGTGTGCCCCAAGAATCACCTCCACTGGTGGGCATCAAGAATCAACTCCACTGGTGGACCCCAAGAATCATCACCAAATAAGATTGTCTTTTTCTAGAATTTTGAAACCCTGCTATATTAGGAGCACATTATTGTGCCAGGAGCCTAGGCCCAACGCAGGATCCTCTGATACGCTGTAGAGCCAGTCCAACGTTGCTCTCTACTGCAGTTATGTCATGTGTTCATAAGGGATATCTGTCTTTCATAGCCACCTTTACAACTAATGCATGCTGCAACCTGTAGTAGAGCTGAGTGGAAAGCCCTGTGAGACCTGCAATAGTGTTCAATGACTGCAACTCCAGGACTAGAATTCCTTTTGACTTATACTAGTGTATGCAAATAACCACCAGGCAGACACCAGGAACAGCAAATTCCAGACCAGTAGACGGCAGACACCAGAAACAGCGGATTCCAGACCAGTAGACGGCAGACACCAGGAACAGCGGATTCCAGACCAGTAGATGGCAGACACCAGGAACAGCGGATTCCAGACCAGTAGACGGCAGACACCAGGAACAGCGGATTCCAGACCAGTAGACGACAGACACCAGAAACAGAGGATTCCAGACAAGTTGACAACAGACACCAGAAACAGGGGATTCCAGACAAGTTGACAACAGACACCAGGAACAGCGGATTCCAGACCAGTAGACGGCAGACACCAGGAACAGCGGATTCCAGACCAGTAGACGGCAGACACCAGAAACAGTGGATTCCAGACAAGTTGACAACAGACACCAGGAACAGGGGATTCCAGACAAGTTGACAGCAGACACCAGGAACAGGGGATTCCAGACCAGTAGACGGCAGACACCAGGAACAGCGGATTCCAGACCAGTAGATGGCAGACACCAGGAACAGCGGATTCCAGACCAGTAGACGGCAGACACCAGGAACAGCGGTTTCCAGACCAGTAGATGGCAGACACCAGGAACAGCGGATTCCAGACCAGTAGACAGCAGACACCAGGAACAGCGGATTCCAGACCAGTAGATGGCAGACACCAGGAACAGGGGATTCCAGACAAGTTGACAGCAGACACCAGGAACAGGGGATTCCAGACTAGTAGACGACAGACACCAGAAACAGAGGATTCCAGACAAGTTGACAACAGACACCAGGAACAGGGGATTCCAGACAAGTTGACAACAGACACCAGGAACAGGGGATTCCAGACCAGTAGACAGCAGACACCAGAAACAGCGGATTCCAGACCAGTAGACGGCAGATACCAGAAACAGCGGATTCCAGACCAGTAGACGGCAGACACCAGGAACAGCAGATTCCAGACCAGTAGATGGTAGACACCAGGAACAGCGGATTCCAGACCAGTAGACGGCAGACACCAGAAACAGCGGATTCCAGACCAGTAGACGTCAGATACCAGAAACAGCGGATTCCAGACCAGTAGACGGCAGACACCAGGAACAGCGGATTCCAGACCAGTAGATGGCAAATACCAGGAACAGCGGATTCCAGACCAGTAGACGGCAGACACCAGCAACAGAGGATTCCAGACGAGTAGACGGCAGACACCAGGAACAGGGGATTCCAGACAAGTTGACAACAGACACCAGGAACAGCGGATTCCAGACCAGTAGACGGCAGACACCAGGAACAGCGGATTCCAGACCAGTAGACGGCAGACACCAGGAACAGCGGATTCCAGACCAGTAGATGGCAGACACCAGAAACAGTGGATTCCAGACAAGTTGACAACAGACACCAGGAACAGCGGATTCCAGACCAGTAGGGGCAGACCCCAAAAAACAGGGGATTCCAGACAATTTTGAAAAACAGACACCAGAACGGGGGGATTCCAGCAAGGGACAGCAGCACCGGGAACGGGGGATTCCAGACCATAACGGCAGCCCCCGGGGAAACAGCGGTTTCCCAGCCCATAAGGGAAGACACCAGAACGGGGAAATTTCCAGCCCAGTGAGGGCAGACACCAGGAACAGCGGATTCCAGACCATAGATATCAGACCCCCGGAACAGAGGATTCCAGACCATTTAAGGGCAGCACTAGGAACAGCCGGGATTCCAGCCCAATAAACGGCGACACCAGGAACAGCGGTTCCAGCCCAGTAACGGAGACACCAGTAACAGCGGTTTCCCAGACCGAGACGACAGACCCCAAAAACCCGGGGATTCCAGAAAAGTTGACAACAGACCCAAAAACGGGGGATTCCAACAGTTCAACAAACCCGGGAAAACAGGGGGTTCCAAACCATAGACGGCAGACCCAGGAACAGCCGGTTCCAGATCATAAAAAGGCAGACACCAGGAACAGGATTCCAGACCAAACGGCGGGACACCGGGAAACAGCGGATTCCAGACCAAAACGGCGACACCAGGAACAAGGGATTCCCAAAACCCAGTAGACAAAGACACCAAAAAACAAGGATTCCAGACAAGTTGACACAAAACCAGGAACAGGGGATTCCCAGAAAGTTGACAACAACACCAGGAACAGCGGATTCCAGCCCATAGACGGCAAACCAGGAACAGCGGATTCCAGCCCATAAGGGCAGAACCAGAAACAGGGGGTTTTCCAACAAGTTAAACAACGACCCCCAGGAACAGGGGTTTCCCAGACCAGTAGACGGAGACACCAGGAACAGCCATTTTTCCCCGATCAGAGAGGAGACACCAGGAACAGCGGTTTTCCAGACCAGTAGACGGCAGACACCAGGAACAGGGGATTCGAGACCAAAACGGCAGACACCATACAGCGGATTCCCAACCAGTAACGACAGACACCAAAACCGGGGGATTCCAACCATAGACCAGACACCAAAAACAGGGATTCCAACAATTTTTGACAACAGACCCAAACAGGGGTTCCAAACCAGTAAACGGCAGACACCGGAACGACGGTTTCCAGTCAGTAGAGGAGACACCAGGAACAGGGGGTTTCCCAAACCCCTAGAGGCAGACACCAAAAAGCGGATTCCAGCCAGTAGCGGCGACACAGGAACACATTCCAAAACCGTAGACGCAGCACCAGAAACAGGGGTTCCAGACAATTTTACAACAAACACCAGGAACAGCGATTCCAGAGCAGAGACAGCAACACAGGAACGGGGATTCCAACCATAAGTGGCAGACACCAAAACGTGGATTCCAGACAAGGACAAGAAAACCAGGAACACGGTTTCCAGACCAGTAGACGGCAGACACCAAAACAGGGGATTCCAGAAAAGTTGAAAACAACCCCAGGAACAGGGGATTCCAGCCCCATAGACGGCAGACCCCGAACAGGGGATTCAAAAAACCATAGACCCAGACCCCGGGAACAGGGATTCCAACCGTAATGGCAGACACCGGGAAACAGCGGATTCCAGACCAGTAACGGCAACACCAGGAAACAGCGGATTCGGGAAACCAGAGACGGCAGACACCGGAACACGAATTCCAGCCCATAGTTGACAGACCCCAGAAACAGAGGATTCCAACAATTTGACAACAGACACCAGAACAAGGGATTCCCAAAAAGTTGACAAAGACACCAGGAACGCGGTTTCCCAAACCCAGTAGACGGCAGACACCAGGAACAGCGATTCCCCCAGTAACGGCAGATAAAAGGAACAGCGGATTCCAAAAAAGTTGCAACAAAAACCCAGAAACATGGATTCCAAAAAAGTGACAACAGACACCAGGAACACGGATTCCAGACCATAAGGGCCCAGACACCAGAAACAGGGGGATTCCAGAAAATTTTGAAAGCAACACCGGGAAACAGGGGATTCCAGACCAGTAGACGGAGACACCAGGAACAGGGGGATTCCAGCCCAAAAATGGCGGGACACCGGGAAACAGCGGATTCCAACCATAATGCAGACACCAGGAACAAGGATTCCGACCAGAATGGCAGACACCCAGGAACAGGGGGTTTCAGGACCAGCGGGGAAAGGATCCAGGAACTAAAACTCAAGACCAGCTATGGGGACACTGAACACCCGAGGATTTGGGGCCCAGGGCAACGGGGAGACACAGGGACACCAACAGTAGCAACAAATTGGTATGCCTATAAACTGGGGCACATAGACTTATCAGCAGAACGAGCAAGACAGGACACCAGTAAATGGGGGGATCGGTGATAACATATCCAGCCCCCAAAGGAAAGTGGGGTGACATCCCCAAAAAGAAAAGCGGGTGCCTGCTGGGGGGGGGAAAGGGGCATCAGGGGTTTCTCCCACGTATGGTTCTGGGAACATGCTTTGCTGGTTTTTTTTATTCCATTTGCACGGGATACTGCATTGATTTATCACAGTGTACTATATACAATTTCACCCTGGAGTGAAATCCTATGGAGCGTTTTTAAATGCTTTTACCCTGTGTGATTTGTCTTTTGAAATACTTGACATTTTTCAAAAGAAATATATCTCAATGGAGGTGCATCCTCTGATATATTTCTGTCTTTTTCTTTGCAGCTAGTCATACTGAAAATTTAAATCGCTTCTCTCGGTTGCTGGGAAGTTGCCCACAGACTGTAATGTCACATCACTGACAACAAAGTCTATGCATCCATGTACTGTAAAATGGCAGCAGTGTGGTCTCTGGCTCAGTGAAGAGTACACTATGGGCCACATTTATAAATACTGTCTAGCAGTAAGACTGGCACTGGCAGAATGCAACACGCACATGGAAATTTCTGGGCTTTTTGTTCACACCTGTCCTGCACCACTCCCTGCGATATGTAAACAGGCTCAGACTGGCCCACCAGGGAGTTGGTGAAAAACCTGGTGGGCCCCAAGCTCCAGTGTCATACTGCCACCACATTCTGCCTAAGAACGCCCGGGCCATGTGTCCCGAGTGTTCAGAGGCAGGGCCCAGGAGTGGAGGGCATATGCGCTCGATTCTCAGGACCATGCGGCTTTAGCGGAACAAAGCGCCACCGGAGCTTCTCTGCTATTCAGGAGCCTAGCAGGCCTCTAGTGGTGACGTGGGCGCAACGATGACGTCACATCATCGCACTGCCTATGCCGGGTTTCACTAGAAGTGGACCGGCAGGATGCTCATCACGTCATGGGAGCGGGTGAGAGGCAAGTTTTATTTATTTTCTGGTAGTAATGTGGAATGGCCTACCAACAGCCATTATCCACCAGGGGCCCACCAGGGGCTCACCACCCACTACCCACTAGAGGTCCACTACACACCATCCACCAGGGGCCTACTAACCACTAAAGGCCCACCACCCACTACCCACCACCCATTGGGAGCCCACCACTCCCCACCCACTAGGGGCCCACCACCCACTACCCACCACTGTTTCACTACCCACCACCAACTACCCATCAGGGGCCCATTACCCACCAGGGTACCACTCACTCCCCTAATACCTACCAGGGGCTTACCACCCACCAAGTGCCCACCACCCACTACCCACCAGGTACCTACTATCAACGAGCGGCCCAATACCCCCACCTACAATCCACCAGGTGCCCACCACCAACTACCCAACAGGGCCCACCATCTAGCAGGGGCCTAACAGCTAGCTACCCACCATTGCCCCACCACCCTCTACCCACCACAGGCCCCACCACCCTCTACCCACCAGAGGCCCACCACCTAGCTACCCCCTAGGGGCCACCACCTAGATACTTACTAGGGGCCACCACCTAGATATTTAATAAGGGCCAATCACTGTCTGGGGTCACTGTCTGAGGTCCATCATCACCTCCCCTAAATTGGTCCATCTCCCTACCCATTTAAAATGAGGCCCACCTACCTACGTGAGGTTCATCTATAGCCTATGTAACTCGGGCCCATCATTATCTACCTAAATGGGGCCCACCTACCTTAAACCTACTTAAATGAGGCCCATCTATAACCTATCTAACTGGAGCACACTATCATCAAACTAATTAGGGCTTGCTTATCTACCTTGCTAACTAGGGCCTACTTACGCCCACCTCCCCTGGGCCCATCACCTCCCTTCCCTCTTGGGCCAATAGGAAAAACCTCCCTATCGGGGCCCACCCCCCCAAAAACCCTAACGGGGAAACTATTACCTACCTAAAGGTCCAGTTATCTACCGGGGAGCTTTTTTTACCAAGTAGGGGGGGCCTACCTATGTATCTACCCTTTTTACCTCCCTTTTGGGCCTACCCACCAACCGGCCTGCGGCCTGCCTACCTGCCTAGGGCCTACAAACTTATCTAGTGGGGTTCTACTTACCTAAATACTGCCTAGCTAGTTGAAGCCTTGTCAATTTACCTACCTACCTACCTATCTGGGGCCTTGCCTACCTGCCTAGTACTATGATTATGAGGGGCACAGTCTATAGACATCGTATTATCTCCAGGGGGTTCATTCTCTTCCTCCTTCTCCCACCTGAACCCTTAGTTATGGCTTATACCCGCTCTCCTACCCCTGGAAAGTTTGTACAGAGGTCTGACTAGGTAAAGAGAAGCTGTAAAAGTGAGGATTCTAAGATATTTGTGTGTAAATTCTGCAGAGAGTAGTGGTGGCCGGGATTATTTTGCTTATGTGTTGGATCAGTGCTATATTCACTGTAATATGATGGTGACCTGAGCTGGTATCTACATGGTCTCTATATGGCGGTGTTGTAAGTTATATTAGCGCTCATATAGTGGCACGTTTTGCATTTTGGGTGGGGGGGGTGCAAAGGGATATGGAGGAGCTACTTTATTTGTCGTTTTTAAATGTAAAGACAATGCCAGAGGTACTCAGGCGCACTGCCATTTTTGCTAAGCACCGCCAAGTTTTCAAACATTTGTCAAGCTAGGCGTAAGTTGTAAATGCCTCTTGCACAAAAGTTTCGTGATTTTTTTATGCCAGGATAC
Organism: Phyllomedusa bahiana; assembly: GCA_025379985.1. Classification (NCBI taxonomy): domain Eukaryota; kingdom Metazoa; phylum Chordata; class Amphibia; order Anura; family Hylidae; genus Phyllomedusa; species Phyllomedusa bahiana. Next base: position 59,061 of record JAODAL010007806.1, on the reverse strand, counting down.
CGGCATAAATCACTGAAGCAAGCACCAGATTTATCATGCACTTACTAAATCTGAAATTTTTTTAGACTGTCCCGTCTAATTTTACACAAAGTATTAAACAGTATTAATAAATCTACAACATTGTGGGTTCCACTGTCAGTGCCAGGATGCATTGTATGTCTGCCCCCAGAACTGACAAAGAACCTAGGAGTGAGGAAAATAAGTATTATCAACTGTTATCTACTAGAAAAAAAAAAATTAAAAACTAATTTTAAAAAATTCTCCACTTGTCGGGAAATTGGGGCAATGATCTTGACTATCCTACTAAAGATTGTGCTGCAACTGTAGTCTGAACCCCCCCTCCCCCAGAAAATTTTTAGTCCACTTTTCCCAACCCCGCAACCCAAGAAATCACCACAGGGAGGGTTTATCTGTTTTTTTTATGGTTTTTATTACTGTACAGGTTTCTCCTTTGGATTATGTTAGACTCACTGGACTACATCGGACTAGCATTGGATCCATTGTAATAATGGCTGGTGTAAGGGTGAGTTTATTTTTGTGGTGTGTCATTTTTTTTTTTTATAATTTTATTTGAGTGTTAGTAGTGGAGTAGTCTAACAAATGCAGTTCCAAGCACTTGGGCTTGGTGTCAGCTAGTGATTTTTATTTTTTTTTTGTATCTTAAAGGGGTTGTCTCACTACATTGATTCACCTTACCTCAGTCCTGTTTTCTTGGTTTCATTTTTGAATTTGGTGTTTACTGGCTTGTACTGGCCTGCAGGGATGAGGTGATGAAGACATCAGGTCTGTAGCTTTTGTGAACAGTGACTGGCAGTTAATTAGGAGAGATTGAACTGGTACTGTTGCTTTAGCAACTGAGGAGCTGAGTGTGCCATATAAGGGGGGATATCTCAAAGGGACTTGTTTTTACAAGATATTTAACATATAAAGCAACTTGTAGAAATAAAACCCCTTTAAAGCTGATGCTAACCCCATATCACTATTAACCGTGTACCTAATGCACCAGAGTGATGGGGAATTAGTGCCAAGTTTACCATCAGAAGTGGAACCATATAATGTGATGGTCTGCATTCTGGCGGCAGCTTAGGCTATGTTGATTTGTAGGCATGGGAATAGAGACCATTAACCATGGACCTTTCCGTCCTGATAATATAAGTCTACAGCTGCTGGTGTTACCTTGGTTGGTTATAAAAAATAAAGGGAACCCCATATAGTTTTATTAATGATTGATTTATTTATTTATTGATTAGTGGATGATTAGTTATTGATTTGTAATAAATAAATACATTTTTAAAAAATGTTCATTTCCAATTTTTTTTCATAACCTAACATAGGTTTAAACCATCGCTTTAGAATGGTAAGGTCCATGGATATTGGACAATATTTCTATCCTAAAAATACCAGCCCGCTGCTGCCTTAGATGCGGATTATTGCAGTAGTACTCTTTCCAGTACCCCCGATGCATTGAGTACTAGAGTTATAGTGAGGAGAGTAAGTATCAGCCTTAGGGTGACAAAAATCACCACTCGCTGACACCAAGTCACAGCTATAGTAATGGAGATGCCTCCATTGCTTACACTGGAATTAAATGAAAAAAAGCACAATGACACTAAACATATTTTTTTAATATTAAGGAGATCTGTAAATGAGCAAATACATTACACACATACAAAGGCTGTATAGTCTATTAAATATCAAGAAAAGCTGGGTGATGCTCTATCCCCCACAATTAGCACCTCGTTTTTTTCTGTCATATGGTCAATAACCAGCTTTTTTGGACACTCACACTCTCACCACCCTTCTCCACCCCTAAGTACATACCAGTCCTGCTGTAGTAGAGCTGAAGACATGCTTGCAAAGGAAGGAGAGGACAGAGCGTCACAGGGTTTCTGCCCCCTTTCTCAGCAGCTGAAATGGGAACGTTGGTCTTATAGAAACCGCAGTCAATGGCTTCAGGGAACTTCTAGATCCGAGAACCTCTAGCAGCTGTTTAGCAGTGGGACAATGTCCAACTCTTCTTGGAGAACAGGAAGTCTCCCCTATTTGGTGAAGTCTCCCGCACAATCCGGGAGAGTTGGCAAGTATGGGTAGAATATGGCTCTCTCTGGGCCCTGGTTGACATTATTATGTTATTTATAGGATATAACATTGCACAATATGGGCACTGAATGATTATTTGAGCCGTGCCCTCAATAGTGTTTGGCATTATGTCAACACTATATGGTTCTCTATGAAATATGACGCCATGCAGGCAATGTTTTGCTCTCAGTGACACTCTCTGAGCACTGTATAATACTATTTGACTATATAGTTCTAATATGGCACTCTTTGGTTACCTGTGCCATAATCTAGATCAGTCTTCCCCAACTCCAGTCCTCAAGGCACACCAACAGGTCATATTTTCAGGATCTCCAAAGAATGCACTGACAATAATGACTATCACCTGTGCAATGCTATAGGAAAGCCAGATACATGACTGGTTGGTGTGCTTGAGGATAGGGTTTGGGAAACCTTGATATAGTCAATTGTGGGTGAATTTATATTAAAACATTCATCTTGAGAGGCTGTCCTTGGTTAGGATTTGATAAACAAGGAGCAGCCACTGAAGGCAACAGTGCTAATCACTGAGCTGCCCATATAAATATATTCAAAAAGGCTCATGGGGAAAGGACTCTGCAGCGCCACCTATTGGATGTAGCGCTCCTCAAGTCATATCCGAATAAATGAGCATTGCAATGTGAGTGGGATTAATGCCATACTAGTTATTCATTTGCAGAGTGACTTAAAATATCCCTCCTACTGTAAGCATGAAATCACCCAAAATGATTCTCTCCTAAAACCGTGTACTCGTACTGAAACAAGGTATGTACTGTTTATCTAGGCCTATGCACTAATAAGGTGTGATATGGCGTCAGGGCACTGCATGACGCTTTCTGAGGACTCTACAGTCAGGTACAGAACTTGAGAGAACAGGGAAAACCACAACATGACTGATGTAGTTTCTACTTTTTCTATGTGGTCAGACATAGAAATTGGCACCAATTTGTCATCATTTGCTCTGTCCATTGTAACTAGTTAAAATCCACAAAAACAGGAAACACCTGTATTCTGCACCCAGAGTTACTTTCCATGATTTGTATTGAAGTTCTCACATACTTTATAAGACGCTGTTATAAAATCACGCAGGATGCGCAGAGAAAGTCATTTGGCATTACCTGTTCTGCAGATCTCTTTTAAATTAAACCTTTAGAATGAGTCATCATTAATATACTGTGAAATTAATGAGGCCATAGAAATGCAACTTTTACCTCAACCTATTAATAATGTTTGAATTGTTGCATTAATGTAGTATCTAATGGAGCATAAAATTTGTAACCTCTCAGGAGTCAGACAGATACGATATTAATTGTTATCCTTGCAAGATCAGGAATGTTATTTCAGATTCCAACACAATCTTAATATTCAGGGCGAGAAAAGATCTGAACTTTACAAGTTTGATTTAAAAGAGAAGAAATTGTTTTAAAGATGTTAAAACATTCCAAACTGAAGGCGCAGGGTCCCCCCGGGATGTGGCCAGGGCTATCTTTTCCATTAGGCAGTTGTCTGGGGGCTCCACAAGCATAGGGGCCCCAGTTGGTATAAGTATGTCTAGAAAACATACTTTGAATCCTGGGTTTGGCTCTACTTTTTAACTCTTTGGATGTTCTTATGGTATTTAAACAGTTAATAGCCATAGTGGAGCAGGGAGCCAATGGCTCCCTGGACTGCAAATGAGTCTTGTAGGCTGCAGGATACCTACAAGATGTCAACAGGGTATCCTAACATTAGTGGCATAATGATATTACATAGTTACATAGTTACATAGTTAGTACGGTTGAAAAAATACATGTGTCCATCAAGTTCAACCAATGGTGGGGAAAATGTGGGTGATGGGGAGATAGAGGACAAGGACATTAAGCCCAGCCTCCCCACTGGTTAATGCCCTGGAACCCACAAGGCAAGAACCAATCTGCACCCTATCTCTGACCACAGAACCGTCCCCATGGGGATGGTTAGAGCCATGGTCTCATGTGAAATTATGTGTGAATATGGTGTGACAAGGCACAAGGCCTGGTCATCGAGGGCTGATATGGGTCACCGTGGTTCAGGTCTGCGGTTGAAGGTAAGCCGGAATATTTAGGTCTGTAACTTAGGTTTTCAGACATGTGATTTTTTTTTGATCAACTGCCTTAAATGCAGGTGGTATTCCGGGAAGGATTTTTAATTGAGTAGTCTAGGCTGGGTTCACACGGTGTATTTGCAGGGCGTAAATTTCGCCCGCATATTACGCCGTTGTGGCAGGGAGGCGGAGAGGGGGTTTAGGGGTAGGCGGGGACGGGGAGCGGGGTGACGGCCACCTCGCGGCCACATTAGACTTTCATTAATTAGCGGGCGTTATACGTCGCTGCTTATTCACATGTCTCTTATCTCCCCCCGCGGGGTTTCGCGAGCAGGGAGAGGAGACGGTAATTTCATTGTGTCCTATGAGAAACTGTGGATTTACCGTAATGCACTGGGACAGACTCAGCTCGTAATTTGCGCATCACGGCGCGTAATTACGGACTGCAAATACTTCCAGTTTTTAGCCGTTGTGAAAGATTGCATTTGAGTTGGGAGGGATGGACTGTCCCTCATTCAATTCCCAGGTTTTCCATGGCCAGGAACTCAGTTGTTTGGGTGTGGGGTGTGACTCCAAGCCTGGAGTTCTCCAGAGAAGGTCTGCTGTGCTTATCTGTCCAGAGAAATTGGACCAAAGCATCCTATGCACTGCCTGAGACTGTTAGGGTGAGCTTAACCAGTTCATGTTACCTGTTTGGAACCTGACGCAAGGCTATCTTTCTGTTTGTTTACCGCACCAACTGAGCTATCCCCATGTGACGTCACTGTTGCAAGATCCCTGTATTGTGGGGCTACTATATTTTGTGCCGTCATAGGATGGTAAAAAGTTGAAAATGGAATATGCACCTTTATTTTACACCCGAAAACTAGAAAGTTTGTTTAATTCCCTCTTTTCTGTTTCAGTGTCTTTTTCATGTTCAGTCCCCTTATCCTGGTCCCTGCTTGCTGTAAGGACTCAAGACTGATACATCTACCTGCACTGATACATTGTAACAACATCCATGATCTGTTAACTATAGATGATACTAAGTATTTTGGTTTAATAGGGGTTTTGCATCTATCCTATTTTCTTAACTCCTGCATCAATGCTACTCTGATCTGGGTGATACAGAGAAGGGGGCGTGTCAGGTGTGATTTCTTTTGGAATTAAAGATTCATGTGCGACCCGGCAGGATGCTCTCCAGGCCTTTCCCTCTATCTAGTCTAAGATAGGTCTGTGTATGTATAGAATTGTAAGTAGCTATAATGTCAGTTCAGAGATAAAATGTTTTGCTTTAAAGCACAAGGGTCCTTGGTTCAACCCCCTGCAGAAATTTTAAACTGTGGTTTTTTTTTCTCTTTATCACCCCGTGGGAGATCCCTAATGTTATTACCACGTGGATTTTGGTCGGTTCTTCAGAGTATTCAGTATTTTGAGTCTGCCGAAAATCCAACGCTGTGTAGCCCCCCAAAAGAAATCTGGCTGTAGCTACCGGACAGCTTAAGGGGGTTTCCAAAACCTTTAAAAAAATCCAGGGATATGAAACTGTTGCATACTCCCTCGGAACCCACATGAATTCCGGAATTTTTTAAAAAAAATAGAAAACGGGGGGGCAGCCTTGTTATACATTTTCCCCCTTTAATGTTAAATTTTAAAAAAGGCCATTGATGTGGAGACAGTAGGGACCCAACTTCTGGGATCCTCCAAGGTCATCTTAACATTATTATGGGCCCTGGGACAAAGCAATGTACCGGTCTCTACCCAAGCACATGACATTTCATTAGACCACACCTCTAACCACCCATCTCCCTGTTACCCCAGCACCCTCTGGATGAGGTCTGCATCAGGACACTCCCATGACATTTTGTAAGCCACATTCCTAACGTAGCCTGTGGTCTACAAGACTACTTGCTGGAGTGGGGAGCTGATGGCTAACTGCGGCACCGAGGTTTTTACGGTTTTATGGTTTGTGCATCCTGAGAATATATCAACAGTTAAATAAGCAACCAACATAGGAATCAAGAGCATGTGACCTGATCTCCTGGGACATACCTCTGACCATCGGGGCCCCTAGGCTTGTGAGGCCCCTGGGCAAATTTACAATGGATAAGATGACCCTGGAATCCTCCACTTATCAACAAAGAGTCACCAGCATTAACCTGAACCACTCCCTTATAGGTGGGACCCACTTTGATGAAAGGGTTTCTTGGCTACAAATTGATCACAAGTGCCCCCAATGGTCAGCTGCAATCCATGAGGAAATCTGGTGATGTGTTCAATTTCTTTGCAGTGCTGCAAAGGGGGAAAGTGAGCATTATATAGAGCACATTGATAGTCACAGGTTGTCAGTGCAATATATAAGACAGGTCTAAACAGTACAAGACACTCTTGATACTTATTGTGGCCAGGAGACATGGATCTTAACCCCTCTCTACTAATTCAGAATCCTCTGATAACATACACTGCTCGAAAAAATAAAGGGAACACTACAATCCCACATCCTAAATCTCAAATAACAAAATATACCAATTGAATTCTTTAATCATTACACAGTGGACTGCGGTGAGAACAATAAAAAATACAAACGATCAATGAAAATCACAATGAATTTCCCATGGAGTCTGGATTTGGAATGATTCTCAAAATCAAAGTGGAAATATCAAATTTCAGGCTGATCCAACTTCAGTGGAAATGCCTCAAGACAAGGAAATGAGGCTCAGTAGTGTGGCCTCCACATGCCTGTATGACCTCCTTACAGTGCCTGAGATGGCGGTGGATGTTCTCCTGAGGGATCTCCTTCCAGACCTGGTTTAAAACATTTGTCAACTCCTGGACAGTCTATGGTGCAACGTGGTGTTGGTGGATAGAATGAGACATGATGTCCCAGATGGATTGGATTCAGGTCTGGGGAACGGGCAGCCGTCCCCTAGCAAACAAGGCCCTTTATCATGCAGGAGCTGTGAAAAACTTCAGCCACATGAGGCCTAGTATTGTCCTGCATCAGAAGAAACCAGGGCCCACTGCACTGCATGGTCTTACAATGGGTCTGAGGATCTCATCCCGGTAACTAATAGCAGTCAGGGCACCTCTGGCAGCACATGGAGGGCTCTGCAACCTTCCAAAGAAACGCCCCCCTCTCCCCACCTTTACTGCCCCACTCCCCAAAGTGGCATGCTGGGGGATGTTGGGGCGCAGAACGTTCTCCATAGTGTTCCAGACTCTGTCCATCTGTCAATGTGCTCGCATGACCGTTTATCTGTGAAGAGACAGGGCGTAAATGTCCAATCTCCAATCTTGGTGTTCTTTTGTCAAAATGCCAATCACCTGCACAGTGTTGGGCTGTAGCTCACACCGACTTGGGGACGTCGGGTCCTCAGGGAGTCTTTTTCTGATAGTCTGAGCCGACACATGGTTTAAAAGTGGCTGCTGGGGGTCATTTTGCGGGCTCTGACACTGCTAACTGTTCCTTGCACACGGAGGAGGCACGTTCTGCTCCCCTGGGTTTTTTCCTCCACGTCCCCGGGTGTACTCCCCGTTTCCGCTCCTGGTATTGCTCCATGTCTTTGGGTAAGGCCATTCCCTGGAAACCTCTCCACGTCTCCGGGTTTTTCGCCCCATTTTGGTAATGCTCTTGTCTCCTGGTGTGCGGGCCTCTCCGGGTCTGTCCGTCTCTGGTGTACTGACCCATCTCCAGTAATGTCCATGTCTCCTGGTGTATGACCCATCTCTGGTAACTGCTCCAGGGTCTCTGGGGGCTGACCCATTCCGGGTACCTGGTCCACGTCCCCGGGTGTACGACCCATTCCTGGAAACTGCTCCACATCTCCGGGTTTATGACCCTCTCCTGGTAACTCCTAAAACGTTCCGGGTTACTGACCCATCCCCCTGGTACTGCTCCATTTTCCCTGGTTTTTGACCCACTTTTGTAAAACTCCTGTCTCCTGGTGTACTACCCATCTCCTGGAAATTTGCTCCAGTCTCCTGTGTGCTGACCCTTTCCGGTACGCCCCCACGTTCCTGGTGTATGGACCATCTCCGGGTCCCGTTTCCACTCTCCTGGTGTTGTGGATAGGGGAAACGCCGCATTGTATTTACTCAGTAAAATCATATGTGGTTATTTGTAAGCTTTGTTGCATTTTGGGTTGGCCCCCAAGATGCCATGTTCTGGGAAACTGTTGCATGCAAATTTGACATGTGACTAAGACATGTGAAGAGACATGAGGTAGTGGCCATTTTTAGTTTGGGGAAGGAGAAAACCAAAAGAAGGGAGGGGGGAACAAAGCTGGCAAAGATTTGACTGCTCCCTTCGGGTCAAAAGTGTGAGAACCCCCAGAGAGAGAGGAGTGTAAAATGGCGCATTGAAGCGTTGTCAAAAAAAGACCCCAAAGGAAAGGCCCTCTGCAAAGAAGGGGGAGCGACTCCCTCTTGGACAGCAGGGAACATCACCTCAAGCAGCAACTGCGGCTCGAAAAGGTTACCCCGGGGCAAAGATGGTGCAAAGCCAACAAAACAAGACGTGTGCAGGCCTGTTAGTCTAGTTAGACAATTTGTTTCAGGCATAGGTGTTTACCCCCTAGCCCCCTGATTCGGAATTTGGGTGGGTTTTATAGCGTATTATTTATGAACGGTTCAGTGAGAGGATCTGTTTTATGGTTATGTCTGGGGATAGCGGGGAGACATACATGTAAGCGTCTGTGCCACACCGCGCGTGCTTTTGAAATGCACAAAACGATTGTTCCGTCCTTGAAAAGGTATTAAAAGGGGAGGGGTGTTCGGACTTTTTTGAAAACCCCGGAGTAGGGAAAATGTTGTGCATCCAGAGGGCCACTCTCGGGAGCGCGCTGTGCGGCAAGGGCCTTGGTACATTTGTAAAGTGGTTTTGGGGGGTTTGTTTACAATGCTTTTTTGAAAAAAATTCAGTAAAAATATGGGGGGTTGAACTGGTGTTGGGGTCGTTTTCTTCGTCCGTAACTTTCGCTGTTTGGGAATCCCCCCTCGGTCTCGGCTTACAGTGTACTACCCCTCTCCTTAAAGCTCTATGTCCCCCGGTGTGCGCCTCTCCGGTACCTGCTCCCCGTCCCTGGTGTACGACCCATCTCCTGGGACCCGCCCATGTCTGGTGTATGGCCCTTCTCCTGGTAAGCTCCCTTCTCTGGTTTTTCTGACCCTTCTCCTGGTATCTGATGCATGTCTCCTGGTTGTACTGAAACCATCTTCATGGTTTTGCTCCATGTCTCAATGTGTACTGACCCTTATCCTTGATACCTGGCTCCACGTCTCCTGGTGTACTGACCCATCTCCTGGTACCTGCTCCATGTCTCCTGGTGTACTGACCCATCTCCTGGTATCTCCTCCAGGTCTCCTGGTGTACTGACCCATCTCCTGGTATCTGCTCCATGTCTCCTGGTGTACTGACCCATCTCCTGGTAACTGCTCCATGTCTCCTGGTGTACTGACCCATCTCCTGGTAACTGCTCTCGTCTCTGGTGTTCCATGACCTTCTCCCTGGTATCTGCTAACTGTCTCTGGTTTGATTACTGACCCATCTACTGGTAACTGCTCAATGTCTCGTGGTGTGCTGACCCATCTCCTGGTATCTGCTCCACGTCTCCTGGTGTACTGACCCATCTCCTGGTAACTGCTCCATGTCTCCTGGTGTACTGACCCATCTCCTTGTAACTGCTCCATGTCTCCTGGTGTACTGACCCATCTCCTGGTAACTGCTCCATGTCTCCTGGTGTACTGACCCATCTCCTGGTAACTGCTCCACGTCTCCTGGTGTACTGACCCATCTCTGATGGGTACTGTTCCTTGTCTCATGGTGTTCTGACCCACCTACTATGGTAAAATGCTCCATGTCTCCTGGTGTACTGACCCATCTCCTTGTAACTGCTCCATGTCTCCTGGTGTACTGACCCATCTCCTGGTATCTGCTCCATGTCTCCTGGTGTACTGACCCATCTCCTGGTAACTGCTCCATGTCTCCTGGTGTACTGACCCATCTCCTGGTACCTGCTCCATGTCTCCTGGTGTACTGACCCATCTCCTGGTAAATGCTCCATGATCCTGGTGGCTGGCCCCTCTCCTGGTAATGCTTCCATGGCTCCTGGTGTTTGTTCTGACCCATCTCCTGGTACCTGCTCCACGTCTCCTGGTGTACTGACCCATCTCCTGGTAACAACTGCTCCATGTCTCCTGGTGTACTGACCCATCTCCTGGTACCTGCTCCATGTCTCCTGGTGTACTGACCCATCTCCTGGTAACAACTGCTCCATGTCTCCTGGTGTACTGACCCATCTCCTGGTAACTGTTCCATGTCTCCTGGTGGACTGACCCTTCTCTGGTGAACAACTGCTCCATGTCTCTGGTTTACTCTGACAATCTCCTGTATTCTGCTCACGTCTCTGGTGTCTGTCATTATACTGGTAAAAACTGCTCCATGTCTCCTGTTTTTCTGAACCATCTATGGTTATCTGCTCCACAGTCTCTGGTGTATTGACCATCTCTGGTAACAATGCTCCATGTTCCTGGTGTACTGACCATTCCTAGGGCCCGGGCTAACCTGTATGTCTCTGGTTTGTTGTACTGACCCATCTCCTGGTAACTGCTCCATGTCTCCTGGTGTACTGGCCATCTCCAGGTATCTACTCCATGTCTCCTGGTGTACTGACCCATCTCCTGGTAACTGCTCCATGTCTCGACTGGTTGTAATGACTCATCTCCTGGGTTATCTGCTCATGTTCTCCTGGTTGTAGACCATACTCCTGGTTTATGCTCCTTGTATCATGTGTACTGACCCATCTCCTGGTAACTGCTCCACGTCTCCTGGTGTACTGACCCATCTCCTGGTAACTGCTCCATGTCTCCTGGTGTACTGACCCATCTCCTGGTACCTGCTCCATGTCTCCTGGTGTACTGACCCATCTCCTGGTAACTGCTCCATGTCTCCTGGTGTACTGACCCATCTCCTGGTATCTGCTCCATGTCTCCTGGTGTACTGACCCATCTCCTGGTGTACTGACCCATCTCCTGGTATCTGCTCCATGTCTCCTGGTGTACTGACCCATCTCCTGGTAACTGCTCCATGTCTCCTGGTGTACTGACCCATCTCCTGGTAACTGCTCCACATCTCCTGGTGTACTGACCCATCTCCTGGTACCTGCTCCATGTCTCCTGGTGTACTGACCCATCTCCTGGTAACTGCTCCATGTCTCCTGGTGTACTGACCCATCTCCTTGTAACTGCTCCATGTCTCCTGGTGTTGTACTGACCATTCCTTGTAACTGCTCTGTCTCCTGGTGTACTGAACATCTCATGGGAATTTTTAAAACTGCTCCATGTCTCCTGGTGTACTGACCCATCTCCTGGTACCTGCTCCATGTCTCCTGGTGTACTGACCCATCTCCTGGTAACTGCTCCATGTCTCCTGGTGTGCTGACCCATCTCCTGGTACCTGCTCCATGTCTCCTGGTGTACTGACCCATCTCCTGGTACCTGCTCCACGTCTCCTGGTGTACTGACCCATCTCCTGGTAACTGCTCCATGTCTCCTGGTGTACTGACCCATCTCCTGGTAACTGCTCCATGTCTCCTGGTGTACTGACCCATCTCCTGGTAACTGCTCCATGTCTCCTGGTGTACTGACCCATCTCCTGGTAACTGCTCCATGTCTCCTGGTGTACTGACCCATCTCCTGGTAACAACTGCTCCATGTCTCCTGGTGTACTGACCCATCTCCTTGTAACTGCTCGAGGTCTCCTGGTGTACTGACCCATCTCCTGGTAACAACGGCTATTCCCCTATGTCTCCTGGTTGTACTCTGAAATCCTGGCTCATGCCTGGTCTGTACTTCCCTGTATCCTGGCTCATGCGCTGGTTTTGTACATTCCTGTATCCTGGCTCTTTGCGCTGGTCTGTACGTTACCTGTATCCTGGCTCATGCGCTGGTCTTTCCATTCTCTGTATTCTGGCTCATGCGCTGGTCTGTACGTTACCTGTATCCTGGCTCATGCGCTGGTCTGTACATTACCTGTATCCTGGCTCATGCGCTGGTCTTTCCATTCTCTGTATCCTGGCTCATGCGCTGGTCTGTACGTTACCTGTATCCTGGCTCATGCGCTGGTCTGTACATTCTCTGTATCCTGGCTCATGCGCTGGTCTGTACATTCTCTGTATCCTGGCTCATGCGCTGGTCTGTACGTTCTCTGTATCCTGGCTCATGCGCTGGTCTGTACATTCTCTGTATCCTGGCTCATGCGCTGGTCTGTACGTTACCTGTATCCTGGCTCATGCGCTGGTCTGTACTTTCTCTGTATTCTGGCTCATGCGCTGGTCTGTACATTCTCTGTATCCTGGCTCATGCGCTGGTCTTTCCATTCTCTGTATCCTGGCTCATGCGCTGGTTTTATTTACGTTTCTACCGGGTTACTCCCTGGCTCATGCGCTGGTCTGTACGTTCCTGTATCCTGGCTAAAGGGCGCTGGTCTGTACGTTCTCTGTATTCTGGCTCATGCGCTGGTCTGGACTGTACCTGTATCCTGGCTCATGCGCTGGTCTGTACGTTACCTGTATCCTGGCTCATGCGCTGGTCTGTACGTTACCTGTATCCTGGCTCATGCGCTGGTCTGGACGTTACCTGTAACCTGGCTCATGCGCTGGTCTGTACGTTACCTGTATTCTGGCTCATGCGCTGGTCTGTACGTTACCTGTATTCTGGCTCGTGCACTGGTCTTTCCATTCTCTGTATTCTGGCTCTGGCCGGGTCTTTACCGTTACCGTGTATCCTTTCTCAATCCGTTTGGTCGGGTCTTCCTTCTCTGATCCGGCTCATGCGTTTGTCTTCCATTCCTGTATCCTGGCTTCTTCTTCGCCTTTCCCCTGTAGTTTTACCTTTTATCCGGCTCATTGGGCTGGTTTTTTCCATTCTCTGTATCCTGGCTCATGCGCTGGTCTGTACATTCTCTGTATCCTGGCTCATGCGCTGGTCTGTACATTCTCTGTATTCTGGCTCGTGCACTGGTCTTTCCATTCTCTGTATCCAGACTTGTGCGCTAGTCTTTCCATTCTCTGTATCCAGACTTTGTGCTGGTTTTTCCCATTCTCTGAAATCCGGCTTTGGCTGTTTTTCCCCTTCTCTGTAACCGGCTCATCGCTGGTCTTCCATTCCCTGTATCCTGGCCATGGCTGGTCGTTCCTTCTCTTCATTCTGGCTTTTTCACATGGTTTTCTTTCCTTCCCTTCTTGTATCCAGCTTTGCGCTGGTCTTTCCATTCCCCTTTCGGGTAATCCTGGCAATTTGTCGGGTCCCTGGCTTCCTTCTCTTTTTCCCCAGACTCTGCCGGCTTGTCTTCTCCTTCTCTTATCCAGACTCGTCCCGCTAGTCTTTCCTTTCCCTCTGTATCCGGCTTGGGGCATGGTCTTTCCATTCTCTGAAATCCTGGCTCTGCCTGTTTTTCCATTCTCTGTATCCTGGCATGTGTGCTGGTCTTTCCATTCTCTCTATCCAGACTTGTGTGCTGGTCTTTCCATTCTCTGTATTCTGGCTCGTGCACTGGTCTTTCCATTCTCTGTTTCCAGGCTTGTGCACTGGTCTTTCCGTTCTCTGTTTCTGGCTCATGCTCTGGTCTGTACGTTTCCTGTATCCAGGCTCGTGTGCTGGTCTTTACAGTTCTTGCATCCAGGCTTCTGTGCTGGTCTTCATGTTCCCTTTATCCAGTCTCATGCTCTGATCTTCATGGCTGTGGAGTCGGTAAGCCAAAGCTCAGACTGCTCAATTTCCCGGACTCCCTCATACATGGCGCATGTTTAAGTGATAACTTTACTGTATTAAAACGGTCACATCCGGCTTTTTTAACCTTATGATACAATAATCAAGCTATTTAGGTAGAACAGACACTGACAAGCAAAAGGGTAACAATGTTCTGCCCTTGTGACTTCCAGTCTGCATATCTCACCATCCACTACAGCTTTGTACATGAGACTCCCATCATTGTATAAACAATCCTCTTCTCTTATATATTAATGTGACCTGCAATTATTTAGCGTTGGTATTGATCGAACCTCTCGAGAAAAGTTAAGTTCGAGTCGATCATCTTGAATTTCTCGAACTCGAACCTTTTAGTGTTCATTCGAGTAATGTTCGAGTTCACCATGGTGTTCAACATGACATTTTCATTTTCAGCACCTTTCTGCACTTTTGGCAGCCATCCAATCAGTGCAGAACACAGACAAGTGTCAAAAACGTCATCGCTCAGGCGTAGGGCTCTCATTGGCTGTTAAAATCACATGACCATGTTATATATTTCACTGTATTGAAGTTCTGAACGCCATTTTCAGCTCGCTCTCTGTAATGTACAGACTGCTCTTGGTTACATAGCATTTTCCTCTCCCTAGACATCAATCGTTAGGGAGTTTGGTATTTCTGGCTGCATCTTTCCCCACACCCAGAACTGTTTTTTTGGCACATTTGCGGGCTAAAATAACATGTAACCTCATATACATGGATATATATAATACAGAGTTTTTGGGATTTCTAAATCATACTCCGTCCCCCAAAAGTTTGTTTTTTGCAGTATTGGGGTAAATCATTTTATAACATACCGTCCCAAACTCCTAAACAAAGAAAATATTCTAAATGTGGGGGTTTGGGGGAAAAAATATTCAGAGGAGAAAATTTAAATTTTTTTTTTTGCAGTTTTGGGGTGAAATACCTTTCCATATATATATGGCAGAGCGACGAAACCCGCATTTTCGCCACAATGAAGCTATACAGAAGATCCCAACAACACCCAAAAAGGAAAACCGGGCCTTGGGGGGAAATAAGACCATATTTATCGTCATCACAGGGGTGCGGTTGGCCCGTCTATAGCCATTTCTGGGTCGGCTCTTATTGGGAGAGGCAATGTGTTGGGGGGGTGCTACTCCCCGTGTTCCAGCACATTTTTTTTGGCAGGCCCGGGAGGCCTACAAAAGCCGCTGTTTCCAGGAAATCGGGGGGCGGGTCTGCTACCTAGATTTGGGAGGACGGAAGGGGGGCCCCTCGGCCCCCCAGAGGTTTTGGGAAAGCCAACCATTGGATACTGGCAAGTGAGGGTTTGTGGTGCATCGTAAAAGGGCCTGGACCTAGGTTAAGGGGGACAAAGATGTTAGTTAGTGGCTAGGGGCCGAGTTTTTTTCATTTGTTTATATGTTTTTTCTGTACCTGTTCCGAGCCCAATAAAGCGGGGCTGGGGCCAGAAAATAAAACTGAGTCTGGTGTCGAAGTCCATCTATTGGAGTGCCCCGGTTTAGAAACACGGCGACCCAACTGAATGACCCCCGGGCCGAGCCAAGGGGGCGCCGAAGGCATGTATTTTTTTCCAATATATTTTTTAAAGACAATAACTTTTAATATATAAATAAAAATAAATATAAATATATAATATAAAAATAAAAATAAAAAATTAATAATAAAAAGGTTATTGCATACAAATATAGATCCGGAAAAATCAATTTTCCCCTCTGTTCCAAAAATCTTACTCAACGCGGGTGAAACTGACAAACGTATCCGTTTTCCCCTGAAAATGTGTATCTTTTGACATTTAAAAAAATTAATCAAGCATGGACTCTGACCTTTTTGTTGCCACAGTTGCCGAGTCAGGACTAGTAAACTGCGGCACGTCTTCTTGACAATGTGAAATACACATTTAAATTACACTACATCTCATGTCTGTAGTTCCTGTTCCTGCTGCTTCTGCAAATTGTATTCTACTGCTGCCAACAGCGAGATTTATAAGTCTTGCGGCAGAATTTATTTTGAAATACACCTGTATGACCTTGATGTGCTGCATAGACCTCTTACTGCTCCTCCTTGCAGCCCTTCAAATCTTTATTTTTTAAATGCCTCCACCTGTTCGACCACCAAATGTACCAAGTCCTGTTATCCTCAACCTCCATGTTTCCTACTGCCATGTTCTTGTTTCCACCAATGGTACTGCCGTCTAATCTAGTCCAGTGTGCTGAGGAGTAAGTTCAAGTTCTTGGGCCCTGGTGCAAAAAGTGAAATGGGGCCCCCCATTACCAGGGCTGCCATTTTCTATTAACCATTTCAGGCCACATACAGCCAAATCATATGGCCACCCACATTACTAGTTCCTTTTTTTAACATATCAGTGGGCCTCTTTCTGAATAGGGCCCCTGAAAGTAGTACTGCCCCATTGGGACCTCTGCCAGTTACCATGTGCCGTTTCCAATATTGGTGTCTTCTTATGTGTCGAAGGCGCTTTTGGGTCCCCTCAGGATGCAGGGCCCCGTAGCGGCTGCTACCGCTGCATCCCCTATAACTATGCCCCTGCCAGCTGACCCTCCATGTTCCCCATCGCTGCCACCACATATATCACATGTACAAAGCTTGCAACTTGAAGTTTATGGGCCCTGGTGCAAAAAGTGATAGGGGCTCCTGCCAGTTACCATGTGCCATACCCAATACCGGTGTCTTCTTATGTGTCAGGATGCAGGGCCCCGTAGCAGCTGCTACTGCTGCACCCCCTATATCTACGCCCCTGCTTTCAAGCTGTCCTCATCTTTTCAGTTCGCCATTGAAAGGAATGAAGTATTTTAGCCTCTCAATTTGTTTCTGTCACTCTTAGAGCCAAATTTTCTTCACTAAGTTGTTCCACGTATCCAGTTTACTGTTATGGATGGTAATTCCAGCTTCTCCTCACCTATAGAGGTATAAAAATTAACCAGAACATCTTCTCCCATTGACTTTAATAGGGTTCGAGTTCGACTCCAACCTCGAACCGAACACCACTACTGTTTGAAGTTTGGTTTGAATATTTTACTGTTCGCTCATCACTATTTAGCATCTACTTAGTTCTGCAGATTCTTTCCTGTAACTGCATTGTTACTGTTTTGCTCCTAGTATTAGTATTTGGTGAATACCCCTTTGGCTTTCAGCTCTGCCTGAATCCTTCTGGGCTCTGGATCAGATTCAAGCAGGTCTCCCCTGAAATCTGCTCCCTGGTCTCTTCTCCACGTCCCCAATGTTGGTAAAGACTATACTTGGGTGTGAATCCAGCTTTGTCTTCACCTCTCCCCACAAGCAAGTGTTGGATTGGGTTGAGGTCTGGGGACTGTGGAGGCCAATACAGCAACTCTACTTCATTGTCATTGACCCCTTCCTTCTCCAACCTTGAAGTATGCTCCAGGTCATTGTCCTGCTGGACACTATGTCGTCCTCTTCATCCCCATAGACCTCGAGTGTATGAAGTAACTGATCTTGTAGGAGCCTCACATAGAGCTCAGCATTGAGGTCACCATCCATCCTGGTCAAGTTTCCACCATCTTTGACTGTGACCCTCCCCCCCCCCCCATATATCCTCAGGCTTCCTCCCCTGATCCTGACAGTTCCTCCATCTCTCGCTCTGTTCGAACCTTCTCCCTTGGTTCCTCCCATTCCCCCCCATCAAAGCCCGGTCTATTGACTTCCATCTCTCGCTCCGTTTTCCCCTTCTTCCTTGGTTCCTCCCGTTCCCCCCCAACAGAGCCTGGTCTATTGACTTTCATCTCTCACTCCGTTCGCCCCTTCTTCCTTGATTCTTCCCATTCCCCCATCAGAGCCCGGTCTATTGACTTTCATCTCTCGCACCGTTCCCCTCTTCTCCCTTGGTTCTTCCCATTCCCCCCATCAGACCTGGTCTGTTGACTTTCATCTCTTGCTTCGTTTGCCCCTTCTCCCTTGATTCCTCCCATTCCCCCATCAGAGTTCGCTCCAAATCCCGTTTCCAGTCTTCCATTTTTTGTCCTTTTCTGTAATCTCTTTGCCGATGCTTCTTATGAGGAGATTGAAGTCGCGGTTTCTTCCCCTTTTTTCGGGCCATCATTCCAGACCTGTGTGATGCGCGCGGTGTTTGCATGGACGTCTGTGATCGCTTATGAAGCCTACGAGCCGCCTCCACTGCTGTGTCTTAGCGTCAGAAGTGATCGACCTTGTGGTGAGCGACTTGTTGGCTCTGATATTTTCCCTGGACGTCACCTCTTGGCTTTGGACGGACTTCATTCCATAATCTTCCTGCTGTCAGGGCCTCACATGATGCAGTTCGGCCATTTTCTTGGCCCAGAGTTGCTATCGATGAGCTAGATGAGGCCGCTTCTCTTTCCTGGGAAATCTTCTTCATGGCTCGAACTGAAATGGAAGTAGCCTCAAAGGGGCTATTCTGTCCTCATGGGGGTCCAAATTAGCTTAAAAATAACAAAGGGTGCACCGAGAAAGATTACAACATGCATTGATGATGTAAAAACACTTTCTGCTTTATTCACAAAATGGCAGCTTTTTTTTATACTTTTGCAAATTAGTAGATAAGAAGCATCACATGTACCTGGCTGTGAGGGTCTATTGGCACGTCCTTATCTACAGACCACTCCTCACAGCTCAGGAATGTCTAAACACAGGGTGTAACTTCAGAAGAAGTGCCATCTTGGATCACACGACGATCTCTACAAACTACTACAGACGGCTATTTTGTTAACACATTAGTGACAAGAGATATACAGACAGTTTTTACATGCTGTATTACATAGGTATGTGCCTACTATATGTATATGTGAGGTATATATTAACTAATACATTAAAATGGAGACATAAAGGATCACAAACATTATATATATATATAACCTTTGTTCCCATCCACAACCGAACCAGTGACCTTTCACTTGGGAATCATCCTAATAATACACTGAGCTATTAGGGAAGGTGAGGACAGGTTGTAATTTGTAGTAACAAGAAGAAAAAGATTGTCCGACCACCAGGAGCAAAACAGTAACAATGCAGTTGCAGGAAAGAATCTGCAGAACTAAGCAGATGGTAAATAGCTGCAGGTTAAAAGTTATGGATGCGCCAAGAGGATTGTCTATAAAATGATGGGAGTCTCACGGTCACAGCTGTAGTGGATGGTGAGATATGGAGCCTGGAAGTCACAAGGGCAGAACATTGTTACCCTTTTGCTTCTCAGTGTAAAATATATTTATTGGATACAACTTTAGACACAAAAAACTTTAGAAAACTGTAAATACACAAAACACTGCAGGAAGTGGGAAAAACATTTCAGCAAAACCGTCCTGAATAACATTTATGGAGTCTCTGAATTTGTTCTGAGAAATAGTATCACCTCCATCAGATCCTGCATACATGAGCTCACATCTGAGCTCATCATTTCCAGGCTAGAGAACGTCCTCTCTACACTAACTTGGGGGAAAAGCAGTGACCACTGGGGAAGTATCTCTAAAAATCCCAGGTATTAGCTTTTATAGCTCTGGGATCTTGACATACGTCTTATCTTCAGGCATAGAGACAGAACTTCAGGTGCAAATACAGGTCCTCTGTATTTTATTAAACAACAACACAGGTAGGAAAAACAGGTGCAAGGCATGCACAAAACAAACAAACCAAAATCCTGCTCGTCTGAGCTCTTAACACAGTAGTACTCACTAGCACTTTGTAAGCACATCAGCAAAGGTGTGACAGATGCTGGTTCCACAGCGTGTCTCCTTCCAAGACTGAATGGTAGTCTAGGGTTGTAGCCATTCCTGACCTGCTGACTTATAAAGGCCAGGTAAACTCTGGTATGGAACATGGGGAGTAAGCACCTACCCTACTCTTTGCTTACTCCCATGAAAGGCCATCCCGGAAATGGATGGAAACCATACTAACACAACTAAATGTGAGTCAACAGCCTGTACTGTTGACACCTGTCTAATTTTGGCCTCATTCCACCAAGGTTCCTTACCTTGGTGGCATGTGTCTGGACTTCTAAAGGTGTATGCCAGGAACCTGGTTGGGATATATACTCCACTATATACCCTTCCTGCTGCCTTACATATCCCCCCCTCTGCTCAGACCAGTGGGGCAGAGCACCTTGTGCCCCAAAACTGTGCACTCTTGATAACGCATCTGCGTTTGCTTGCTGGGACCCAGGATGGTGTTCCACACCCTGTAGGGCCAGGAACCACTGGGTCACCCTCACATTCTTCCCCTTATTTTGGGCCATCCATTTTAACTGTGATCACCCTGAATTGCCTTCCCGCCAGCTAATATCTTAGCGACTTAATTGCCCATTTCAGGCCCAGACATTCCCTCTCTATGATAGAGTAATTTTTTTCCGGCTGCCGACCGCTTCCGGCTAAGGTACACACTTGGGTGCTCTTCCCCATTAACCACTTGAGACAGGACTGCCCCTAAGTTCGCTTCTGAGGCATCTGTCTGCACCAGGAATTCCTTCCTAAATTTAGGGGTGATCAGTACGGGTCTCTTACATAGAACCTCCTTGAGTTTTTGGAAGGCTTGTTCATCCTCCGGGTTCCACTTCATCATGGTGGACTTCACTCCCTTGGTGAGGTCTGTGAGAGTGGCAGCTATTAAGCAAAACCTGGCACAAACCTTCTGTAATAGCCTGTGATATCCAGGAAGGCTCTAACCTGTTTTTTTTATACGGGTTGAGGCCAATACCGAATGGCTTCTATTTGGGGTTTGATGATCCACCCCCCCCCCCCTCCCGCCCCCGGCCAATGTTGTACCCAAGGTCGCGAGCCTCCTCTAGCCCTATTGCACATGTTTTAGGATTCGCCGTTAGATCGGCTGCCCCTATCACGCCTAGCACTGCTTGCACCTTAGCAAGATGAGAACCCCAGTCAGAACTATAGATATGCGGCTGCGTAGTCTTTATGTGGCTGCAGGATGATGTCCATCAACCTCTGAAAGGTCGCAGGAGCCCCATGTAAACCAAAGGGAAGGACAACATACTGGAGATGTACCTCTGGAGTGGACAAAAGTTTTTTCCTTGGCTTCATCTTTGATGGATACCTGCCAATACCCTGTTGTGAGGTCTAAGGTGGTCATATGCCTTGCAGGTCCCAACCTCTCGATCAGCTCATCAACCCTTGGCATGGGTTAGGCATTGAATTTCGAGATCTTATTCAATTTGCGAAAGTCAGTACAGAACCGCTATTTGCCATCTGGCTTAGGAATGATCACTATTGGGCTCGATCACCCACTTTGGGACTTCTGTATGACCCCTAGGGCTAACATTTTTTCCACCTCTTCTGAGATGGCTTGCCTCTGGGCTTCCGGTATACTATACGGTCTTAATCGTACCTTTTGACCTGGCTCCATGACAATGTCATGTTTAATGACCTCTATCCGGCCTGGCAGTTTGGAGAAGACCCATTGGTTTCTCTGCAGGAACTCCCTGACCTCTTGTATCTGATAAGGGCTCTGAAATATGAACAGGGGTAACTCTTTGTTTGGGACCTCTCTGAACTCCTTTGCAACAAACAGACTTTCTCTGTCCCTCAAGGGTTTTATGAGGTTGACATGATCAATCTGGTATGGCTTTCTTGTCCTTGGCTGGAACACCTTGTAGTTCACTTGGGGTTCACTTCACCCGTTCACAGATCTCATAGGTGCCTTGCCACTTTGCTAGAAACTTGCTTTCTATGGTCGGGACTAGTATGAGCACCCTGTCATATGGCTAAAAGACTGACCTTGTGGTTCTGTTATAAACCCGGGCCTTTGTTGCTTGGGCCTGCTGCATGTTCTCCGTTACAATGGGCATAACCGCCGTATATCGGCTATGTGCTCGATTACACTCCCTGTAAGGGGTTTATTCTTGTTCCCAGGTCTCTCTGGCTATGTCCAGGAGCCCTCGGGGATGTCTCCCATACAGCAGCTCGAATGGAGAGAATCCTGTGGATGCCTGTGGGACTTCTCGGATTGAGAACATCCCTTTTAGGGTCTTGTTAAACCTTTCCACCAGCCCATCGGTCTGGGGATGGTATACAGAGGTACACAAGTGGGTGATTTTTAGCAGGCGACACAACTCTTTGGTCACTTTGGAGATAAACGGAGTGCCCTGATCGGTCAGGATCGCCTTTGGGATACCTGTACGGGTGAACAGGTGGAAAAGCTCCCTAGCTATTCCTTTTGAAGAGGTGTTTCTGGGGGGTATGGCCTCTGGGTATCGGGTGGCATAATCCAACACCAGGATATGCTGATGTCCCCTGGCCGATTTATGAAGGGGCCCCGACCAGATCCATGCCAATCCGATCGAAGGTCACTTTTATGATAGGCAAAGGGACCAGGGGCATGGACCTGACACTCCAGAGACAGAATTCTTCCACCGTCCTATAGATGCTGAGCCAGTAGAAGTTCCAATCCATCTCCTCCCTAGTTTTCTCCACCCTCAAGTTTACTCCCAACATATGAGAATGGGCTAGCTCCAAGACCATATGGACATGGGACCATGGTACCAACAACTGCTCCACCACCTCTGTTGGTGTCTTTTTCATCCGATACAGTAGGTTATTCTGTACGGCGAAATGAGAGTAGACCAACTCCTCCCCTGGTTCCTGGGGTCTACCATCAATGACCTTTACGCTTTTCCAAACGTTAACCATGTTGGGTCCCTCAATTGTTCTGTGCCAAAATTCCCTCTTGAGATTGGTAAGGAGGAGAATTCTAACTCAGAGGGGGTCTCCTATGGGTCTTCAGCCAGGACCGATAATGGAAACGGCATAGGTTCTACAACATCACCAGTTTGGCATACATCACTTACAGGTGGTACAACATCATGCGTGCCCTTGGTTTTATTCCCCCACAAATCCCAAAACAGGGGAAAGTCACAGCCAATAATTGCCCTATGGGGTAAGCTTGCCACCTCATGTTGTGTAACCCCACAGGCAGTCTCTATTGCGAGTATGGCAGTGGGGTAGTCCTTGGTGTCACCATGGATACAAACTACCCCTATTCGGCGTGAATGTCGTTGGTCCGGGTTCACCAGCTGGGCTAGCACTAGGATCACCAAGCTCCCCGAGTCCAGGAGGATCTGCACCAAGTGTCCATTAATGCTGACCGTGCACTCTCATCGGTCCACCCCAGCAATAACCTGAGTGGAATACAATGGTCATGCACACCAGGAGATATACCACCCCAGGCCACATGCCATTGGTTCCCCCACACTTGTGCAACGTGTCGCCACATGTCCCAGTTAGTGATGACATAGAAATAGTTACATAGTTACATAGTTAGTAAGGTCGAAAGAAGACACATGTCCATCGAGTTCAACCAGGGTGGGGAAAATGTGGATGAGGGAGAGAGACAAGGACTTAAAGCCCAGGCTCTCCACTGGTTAATGCCCTGGAACCCACAAGGCAAGAACCAACCTGCTCCAGTATAGACCCTATATCTGACCCCAGAGCCGCCACCAGCCAGGATCCAAATTTTACCTAGCTAGTACACATTAATTTTTCTTTAGTTCCAGGTAGGTATCTAACCCTTTTCTTGGGAAACTCTCTACAGTTCCTGCTGTGACCAGCTCCTCAGGCGGCTATTCCACAGATTCAGAGTTCTTACAGTGAAGAACGCTCTTCTCCTCTGGAGATTGAATCCTTTTCTCTCTAGTTGAAGGGAATGTCCCCTTGTCTTTTGAGGGGCTTCACTTAAAATTTAATTTTCCCCATACATTTTGTAGGAACCATTTATATATTTATATAAATTAATCATGTCCCCCCGAAGCCGTCTTTTCTGAAGACTAAATAAGTTCAATTCTACTACCCTCTCCTCATAACTAAGATGCTCCATTCCCCTTATAAGTTTGGTTTCCCTCGTTTTGTACTCTCTCTACTCTATTACATCTCTTCTAAAAAACTGGGGCCCAGAACTGAACAGTGAGGTCGCACCAATACTTTGTACAGCGGTAGAATAACATCCTTGTCCTGCGAGTCCATGCCACTTTTAATACATGCCAATATCTTACTGGCCTTAGAGGCAGCTGATTGACACTGCATGCTGTTCTGTAGTCTATGATCTACAAGAACGCCCAGATCTTTCTCAACAAGCGATTCTCCAAGTTTTTCTCCCCCTAGAACATATGATGCCTGTAGATTATTTCTACCCAGATGCAGAACCTTACATTTATCCACATTGAACCCCATTGGCCAAGTGGATGCCCAAGCACTCTGTGTGTCCAGGTCTGCTTGCAATTTATCAGCATCTTCCATAGATTGCACTACCCTGCATAGCTTGGTGTCATCTGCAAAGATCGAAACCGTGCTAGAGATCCCTTCCACTATAGCGTTAATAAATACATTAAATAAGAGAGGACCCAAATACTGACCCCTGCGGCACACCACTCTCAACCGAGGGACCACTCGGAGTAGGATTCATTTACCACCACTCTCTGAGTACGATCCAGCAGCCAGTTTTTTAATCCAATTACACACTGTTATCTCTAACCCAATGGATTCTAGCTTACCTAACAAACGCTTATGCGGGACAGTGTCAAATGCCTTTGCAAAGTCCTAAAAACACTATTCCACAGCTGCCCGCTATCCAGGACTTTACTCACCTCTTCTTAAAAAGAAATCAGATTGGTCTGACAGCTTCTGTCCTTAGTAAATCCATGCTGGAAATCACTAATAATATTGTGTTTGTCAACATACTCCTGTATATAGTCCCTTATGAGCCCTTCAAACATTTTTTCCCACAACAGATGTTAAACTTACTGGTCTATAATTACCTGGGCAAGACTTAGAACCTTTTTTGAAGATGGGAACTACATTTGCCTTGCGCCAGTTTTCCTGGTACCCTTAAACCCGGTTTCACCAAGTACTGAGCTCTTTAAGACTCTTGGGTGAATGCCATCAGGGCCTGGAGCCTTGTTCACATTCAGTTTATTTTAAAATTGGCTTTGCTTTTTCTACACTGAGCCAATTAATTATAGCAGATGATGTATTAACAGTACTGGCATCACCTACTTTTGCACTTGGCCCACCCCATCAACTACTATCTCATTGATAGTATATACTGAGCTGAAGAACCTATTTAGTTCCCTGCCTTCTCTTGGGCACCAGTGACCAGCTCCCCATCACAGGCTTTTAAGGTCCTACTTGCTCTGAACTTTGGCATTTTTTGGCATTTATATGCTTAAAGAAATTTTTTGGGGTTAGTCTTGCTGTCCTTGGCCACCTGCCTTAATTTTGAATTTTAGCTGCTTTTATCACTTTTTACAGATTTTATTAAGCTCTCTGTAATTTTCAAGGCTGATGCCGAGCCCTTTGACTTATATTTTTTAAATGCCCTTTTTTTATTGTTTATTGCCCTCTTAACAGAAGTAAAAACCATGTTGGTTTTAGTTTTTTAGCGCCTATAATTGTTACCCCTAGGATATATTTTGCAATAAATTTCCCCAAAGTATATTTAAAGCTCTCCATTTGGCTTCTATATCACTATTTGCTAACTAGCTGCTCCCAGTTTTAGGTCCTGTATTGCGTCCCTCAATAAGGAAAATTTGGCCCTTTTAAAATTAAATGTTTTTACCTTCCCACTCTTTTTCTTTTTTTTCCCGTTTAGCTAAAAATAAATTATATGGTGGTCACTGTTACCTAGATTTTCAGAAACCGTGACCGTTCTGACAAGTTCTGCTTTGTTAGAAATGACCCAGATCCAACAGATGCATCACTTCTAGTGGATTCCTCTACAAACTGCCCCATAAAATTATCCTCTAACAGATTGAGGAAAATTCCTTCCTTTTTCAGTCGATGCAGAACCGTGACCCCAGTCAATGCCTGGGAAATTGGAAGTCACCCATTATTATCACGGTACCTGCCTGTGTTGCCCGCGCCATTTGATTATGCATCTGTTCTTCTATCTCCTTTAGTGATGTTCGGGGGTCTATAGATTACACCAAAAATAATATTTTTTTGCTTAATCCCACCTTGTTTTCCACCCACAATGTTTCCACATCATTAGCTACTCCCCCTGTATTACCTCTTTCACATTTGCCTTCATATAACTCCTTACATTTTAGACCCACTCCTCCCCCCCTCCCGTTCGCTCTGTCTTTCCTAAATAGATTAAAACCTTGAAGGTTGACTGCCCAATCATGCGAGGAGTCCAGCCTTTTTTCCAATACCTAAACCACATCATCAGCTCCTCTACAACTAGCGACTCAAGTTCCCCCCATTTTGGTGGCAAGACTTCTAGCATTTTGAATAGACATTTTAAGTTCCCTTCCAGTTTTACATTTTCCGTCAACGGTTTGGGATTGTATCGAACATTTTTCAAATTTGACGGCATGGGATCATACATTACCCGATCAGTACACAGCATTGGATTAAACGTTACCCGTTCAGATGGCGGCATTCGATTAAACATCTCTCCTTTTGGTAGATGGCATGGGATTAAATCTACCCTTTTAGATGAATGGCATGGGGTTATTTCATTAATACCTTTATTAGAAAGCATGTGATATTAATTATTACAGTTAGTAGATGGCATGAGATTACATGATATATTGTGGGTAACCTATATCTTCAATGCTGGTTTGCAACACATGGATCTCCTTATCCACTGGTCTTCTCCACCTCCCCCATTCAACTTCTCCACCCGCCGATATAGTCTGCCCACTCTCTAACCTAAATAGACGCACTACATATGATTGGTGGATTCATATCTGCCACCTGGGCTCAACCAATCAGCTCTTTTCTGCCTTTTTACTGTATTTTGAACTGTCCTTTTCATTTGATTGGTCCATACTTCTCCATAGGTTATAATAGTTCACTGTCGCTCCTATTCTGATGGTTTCTGCCGACCAATGAGAAACGCTTACAGAATTTGAATTACTGTATTTCCCGGCAATTCTCTCTATAGCAAATTTCCCGATGTAGCGCCGGTCTCGGCGACAAACGCGTTGTTCGGGATTTAACTGATTTATTTTTAGAGAAGGGTTCAGCTCTTTATCTGATAATGTTTTATACTTAATAAAAATGATTTTTTTAATCATACTCCATGCCGCACGGCGCTGAGAGCCGAGATTTCATTGCCCCGATCTCTCCATAGACTACATTGGGACAAAGTAGCTCGCGCTCTGATTGGCCGGGATAGCCAAGCCCCCGCTAGCTCAACCAATCAGCTCTTTTCTGCATTTTTACTGTATTTTGAAATGTCCCGCCTTTGATTTTGATTCAGCTGTGCTGAAGGTTCGCTCAAATATGAAGCTGGCTGCCGGGGGGCCCGGAACAACACCTAATGGCGTGGCGAGCGAGCTCGGGCCATTCATCCATTTGGAAATTACCCAAGTCGATTGGGCCCGGGAACACATCCAAAACATCAGTGTTGAGATGTAGATAGTCGTGCCCCATGATCTTAAGTGATCTCGGTGTTGGTGTGTCCCCTGCATTACATGCGTTGGTGAGGTGGTAAAAAAAAGTTTTCCAAGGTCACCCATTAGGCTTCGCCGAAATGCTGCTGCTGCCGCAAAGGCTATTTGGGCCCAAAATGCTGTCACTCGTGATTTTGTTCCACCGTGCTTTTTGAAAAAAGGGAAAGGGCGACCAACAGTTTCCCCCAGTTGATAAATCGGCAGGGTCTCCAATTCCCTCCCATTTTACAAATTTTAAACCTCTCTATTTGGGGGGGGAAGGAAAGTTGAGTTTTTTTTTTTGTACCGGGGATTGAGGTGGGGGCCCCACCCAGTAACTGTTGTTCATTTTGGAGGGCCCTTTAAGGGCGGGGATAAATTTTGGAAAAAAAGGGAGCATCCAAGCACTCAGGGGAGAAAGGGTTCCTTGATTTCCCAAGCCTCGGGGTCGAGGGCACTAGCAAACTGATCTTCCTCATTTTCCCTCCCCCACCTCAAATTCGCCCCAAAACCTTTTTCCCAAAAGGAAAGGGACGTGGTAACGTCGGGGGCCCGGGAATACCTCCTCCTCCTCCGGCACAGTTTAAACCCACAGCCCTGTTGTCAATGATGCACCCTGAGAGGAGGCACCCCCCTTGCACTAGCCCGGGCCCCCGAACCACTCCCTAAAGCCCAAATTTAAAATTTAAAACCCTGGGGGGCCTTGTGGGATTCGACAGGGGAGAAAGGCTCCGTGCCCCAAATCTGTGTCGTTCCTCCAAAAGCGGGTTGGGGCCCTTTGTTTTTCAGAGGTCCAACAACGTTCCAAAAACTAAGTCCCCACAATGCCATGCGGGAAAAGGGCATTGCCCACTGCCCATTTTGGTGGTTTCTTCAAAACGGGCAAGGAGGGTTTGCAGGCTTTTTTCACCCCCCCTTCGGGGGAAACCCCCCGAGGCCCGCACCGCTGCTTGTCGGGGCCATGGGGCATTTGGTACTGGAAATGGCATTGCGTTTGCTCCCAATCGCGGGAGCAAATGGGGGGTTGGAATTCCAGCGGGGTTGCCACGTCAACAATGAGACAGTTAAACGGGGGGGGCCGAGCTGACGCTGCAGGGCAGCCAGGGGGGGACAAGGGGGGGTTGCAAAAAAAACGGCGAAGTGTGAGCTCAAACCGAGCCTTCCTCAGCGGGCAGCCCAAACCCCGGGTAGCGTTTTTAAAAATTTTCGGGCCCAAAATTTTTCATAAACAGTGCCGGGGAAGGGATGTGTCCACCCCTCCCGGATCAAAAGGGGGCGGCCCCAGCAATTTGGGCCCGTTATGCATACCACCTTGCCTGGCAAAAGGGGTTTCTTGTCACCCACCAGCGCTCGTTTTGTTGGGGAAAAGCCGCCCAAAAGCCCCCTGCCCTGTGTGGGGACGGTCTCCAAAACGGTTTAAATTTCAAACGGCCTGGTTTCTCTGGGCACGTGTTGCCACCAGGGGCCCTTTTGGGGGAAAAAACCCTGCATCATCCCTGGGGTTTTTGGGCGAGCGTGCCCCGAGCCTGAGGCCCCCGCACCACCAGAAAAATTTCCACCCAGCCACCCAGTGAGCTGTCACAGAGTAAGCGGCCTTGGCCGTGCTTACTAGCCCGGGGGTGTGGTGGTCAGAGGGATTTTTCCGGGACACAGATGCAGACAACACCTTAAATTTTGGGATGAAACGGGGCGGGCCAGGGCGGGGGAAGGCTTTTCGGGCAAAGAAATGCCTGCTGGGCCCAACGGGTTTTGGGGGGCAGGAAAGGGGCCCATGACTGGGGGAAAAACCCACTGTGTCCACCAGGGGAAAAGGGGCAACTTTTCCCCAAGGCCAAAAGTGGCAATCCCCGACTTTCACCCTTTGGGTTTTGGGAGGTTTGGGTGAAGTTTTTTCTTCTGCCCCCAAAACCCCGGGGTAGACAAAATGGGGGCTGCTAACTGGCCGCTGTACGCGTGCAGGTCTCAAACGGGGTAAAAAGGTAAGGGGGTAGGATGGGTCTTGGGTGCTGGGGGCTCGGGGACGGTGGGGGGCTAAAGCGGAGCTGATCCTTGATCATGACTCTGAGAGACATGGGCAGTTTGGGAATGTTTGGTTTGGTGGGGGAAAGGGGGGAGGGGGCCCAAAGGGGGTGGGTAGTGGTTGGGAAACCCGGCCTCGGGTGTGGCCTTTTTTTTGGGAAAAAAGGGTTTCCCCCCAAATTTTAAAAATCTGCAACGTTTCATGTGAATTGACATTTTGGTGGGGTTTAAAAACCCAAAATTCTTTCCTCACGTTTTCGTTTAAAGGCAAAAAGGGGGCTTTTGGGCCATCGCTGGGGGGAATCAGAAACTTGCCGAAAAAAAGGGTCCCGCTTGGGGAAAGGGCCGGACCTTTTCGACGGCAGGAGCGGGGTTTTCCCCCATCGTGGGTGGCGGGAAACATCTCAGCGGACTTCTGACCGCCCCCCCCCTCCCCCTTTTTTTTTTTTGGCGGGGACCCCTACTGACACTTTCCCCATCGGGCTTCCTCCCCGTCCCTGATGAAGCCTCGCAAGGGAAATTCTGCTGAAAAGACCACGTTGGAAACCGCAAGGGCGTCATCATCATAACACATGACTTTTGGGCGGGCCTGACATTCTGGGGGTCCAGGAGCTGCGGGCTTCAAGCAAAGGCCTGCAAGGGGTTTTCCGCTGCCTGGATTTTTGCCATTGACCGGTTCCCTTTTTTTCCCCATGATGGGATCATAACTGGGCGTCAAAACAGAGAAAATTTATCCCCTTTGGCCTCCCTTTATCTTTTTTAAAATGCCCTTTTACCCCAACCGCATTTTGTTTATCAAAGGGTCTTCAGGGAAAAAAGGGTAAATCCCCGGTGGTGGGGACATTAGTTGACATTTGGGCTGTCTTTGCTTTTATGTTTGGGCGGTGCTGAGATGATGCTGATGACGACATTTTTGGCCCTGACTGGGAGGGGCAAGGGGGTTAAAACTGGGTGGATGCAGGTTGCTTTTAAACCCCCTGAAGAAAAAGGGGATTGGCGCACTGTTTTTTACTGGGGTTAAAAGGGCCCGACCCCGCGTTTACAGGGCCCACGGTCCCCCCCAAACCCACAATCCACTGGCTTGCGTTTTGTGCCAGCAATGGAAGGAGCACCTTCTCCATACCTCTACCCCATTCCTCACCCCCTTTTTTCTCATTACCACCTGTATTTCGCTCCCCTGTTCAGAAAAATAAAAAATTTTAAAAAAGTATGGGAAAAGTTTTTTTACGTCTCTTATTAAAAAACGGGAAAAACCCCAGCTATTTTTAAATCCCCCCAAAATTTTCCCACAGCCAATAGGATTAGAAATTGGGAAAAGTTTCTAGCGGAAAACCTGTGAAACGGTCTGGTTTTAAAAAAACCGTAAAGGGCAAAATCAACGTGTTCTTCCCCTTTTTGTCCCCCGGATTTACAAAATGCCCCGTAGGACTAGGAATTTTATAGTTTTTAACAAATTTTCATACAATTTGGGTATTCCCCCCAAACAGATTCAACAGCGCAAAAAAATAATTTAAAAGTTAAACGAATGGGGAAAATTTCGTTTTTTGCAGCAATGACAAACGAGAAAATTGGGTAGAAAATTTTTCTATCAGAAAAAGTTTTCAGCGTGGCTATTTGAAAAAAATTTAGGGCCGGACCCCGTGCAATTTCAGGGTATTTAAAAGTTATACGGATAACAAACGGTGTTTTTTGCACCCAAGGAAATTTACCCCCCCGTAACTACAAAATTTTTTGTATTCAAATTTAATTTTAAAAAAGGCTCTATGAAAAAAACGGGCCCACCAAAGTAAAAAAAAAAAAAACGGATTTGAAATTTTATATGGAATAAAAGGTGGGTTTTTTTCCCTAAGAAAAACACCTGCAAATTTCTAGCAAATTTCTGTATGGTAATATAAGTACAAGATGGGTCTTTGAACAAAAAATGGGCTCCCAAAGGGAAAAAAAAAGTAATTAAAAAAGTGTACTGATAATTTAAAAGGTGGTTTTTGCACCTATGAAATAAAAACCTGCAGTGACTAGAAAAATTCGAAACCTTAAAAATAAGAACCCAAAATGGGTTTTTGAACAAAAATGGGGGTGCACCAAAGTGAAAAACCATAATTAAATTGTGTATGATAAAAGGGGGTTTTTTTTCCCCCTAGAAATAAAAAAACCCCAATTTTCTAGCAAATTTCCCGTATGGGAATATCCTACAAGAAAGGGGGCTTTTTAAAAAAAATGGCCTTTGCCAAAAATGAACAAAACCAATTAAATTGTGTAAAGATAATTTAAAAGTGTTTTTTTTTTCTATAAAAAACACCTGCGGTGACTAAAAAAATTTCTGTAAATTTAAATTTTTAAATACAATGTTGGGTCTATGAACAAAAACCCGGGGCCCCAAAAAAAGTAAAAAAAAAACACCTATTTGAAATGTAACAGATTTAATTTAAAAGGGGGTTTTTGCACCAAAGAAATACACCTGCAATTTTCTAGCAAAATTTCTTATGGTAAAAATCCCCTACAAGATGGGTTTTTAACACAAAATGGCCCGCCCCCAAAGTGAACAAAACCTAAATTTAAATTGTGTATGGATAAAAAATCGTGGTTTTTGCACCCATTTAAAAACACCTGCGGTGATAGAAAATTTTGTACCTATTGTAAGAACAAAGTTTGGGGCTTTGAAAAAAAACTGGGCTGCGCCCAAAGTGAAAAAAAAACTAATTTAAAACGTGTACAGATAAAAAAGATGGTTTTTCACCTATGGGAAAAATTTTCCCTTTGGGGACCAGAAAAAATTCTGTTTTTCCCTTTTTTAAAATTTCAAAGTGGGTCTTTAACAAAATTGGGGGTGCGCCAAAAAATGAAAAAAACGTAATTTAAAATTTTGGGCTGTTAATAGGTGGTTTTTGCCCTATGAAATTTTACCTGCGGGGAATAAAAAAATTCTATATCCTAAATTTTAAGTAAAAAAGTGGGGTTTTTGGGAAAAAATGGGGTGGCCAAAAATAAAAACACATAAATTTAAAATTTTGTAGATAATAATTTGGGTTTTTTTTTGCACCCCATGAAAATTACCTTTTTACTAGAAAAGTTTGTACCTATTGTAAGTACAAAATGGGGCCCTTTTAACAAAAATTTGGGCCCGTGCCCAAAATGGGGGAAAAACGTAAATTTTTAAATTTTGACTGATAATAGGGGGTTTTTTTCACCCATTTAAATATAAATTTGGGGGACTAGAAAAATTCTATTCCTATTTTAAGTACAAAGTGGGTTTTTGAAAAAAACTTTTGGGTGCCCAAATAAAAAACCCCCAAAAAATTAAAAAAATTTTACCAAATTTTTAAAAAATTTTAAAACCCCCAAAATATTTTCCTTTACCAAAAATTCTTAAAACCAATTTAAAAAATTTTTTCCCCTCCCCCTCCAAAAAATAAAAAAACCCCTTAAATTTAAAAATTTACTTATAATAAATTTTTTTCCCCTAAAAAAAAATACCTTAACCCCCCAAAAATGACCCCCCCCCCCTTTGCCCCTTTTTCTTTTAACAAAACTTGGGGGGCGCCAAAGTGAAAAACACGTTAATTAAATTGTTTTACTGATAAAAATTGGTGTTTTTTTTCCCTATGAAATTTCATCGCGGTGAAATAGAAAAGTTTTTGTTTCTTATTTTAAAATACAAAGGGGGTTTTTGAACCAAAAAATGGGTTTTTCGGCCAAAAGTGAAAAAACAAAATAATTTGGGAAATTTTGTTTCTGATAATAATAGGTGGTTTTTTCACTTAAAGAAAATTTTAACACCCAAATTCTAAAAATTTCCCGTTGGTTTAAAATCCGGGACAAAAATGGGGCTTTTAACAAAAAAAGGCCTGCACCAAAATGAACAAAACCAATTAAAATTTTGTAAGGTTTAAAAAAACGTGGTTTTTTTCACCTTACACCCCTCAGTGGGTTTATATCTCTCCACAACCAAAGACCATTCATCCCCACTTTTGGGGGGAGTGTAGCCCATGTGCCCCTGGGGGGCCCTTTGGGGAAGGTTTTTCCGAACAAAACGGTCACAGACCACCCACTTAACCACCTGGGCAGGTGAGAGTCTCTGGCTGCAGCCACTTGTTGGTAAGATGGAACAAGTACATCTGGGACCTGGCGGGCTTTGCAGGATCAAACTCGGTGTCATCGTCCCTGGTCATCTTTCGCAGCGCACTTTGCACCGCTTGGTGGGTTGTTGACTTCCCACCTGTTGACCCCTCTGGCCTCACAGCCAAGGCCTGTAGCTGTTGTTGCAGAGTCTGATTTACCTGCTGTTGCTCCTTCACCGTAGCTTGGTGGGTCTCAATTAGCAGGCGATTGGTCTCAGCTTGGGCCTGGATGGTCTCCTCATGCGCTTTTTGCTAGCTGGCCGCAATCCGATGGAGGTTAGCGTTCGCTTGAATCAGCTGTTTCACCAACTCGTCCATTTTCATCGATTCTGAATGTGCAGTGGCTGCTTTCACCCAGGACATACGTATATCCTGCTGGTCTTTACGTTCCCTGTATCCAGGCTCTTGCGCTGGTCTTTATGTTCCCTGTATCCTGGCTCGTGTGCTGGTCTTTACGTTCCCTGTATCCTCGCTCGTGCACTGGTCTTTACGTTCCCTGTATCCTCCTCGGGATTTTGTTCCCTGGTTCCTTTACCTTGTTCCCTGTATCCTCGCTCGTGCAGGGTTTTTACTTCCTGTTTTGGTATGCATGGTCTTTACGTTCCCTGTTTCTGGCTGTGTGGGTCTTATTCTTTTTGGGTTTTTTTATTTCCCCTCTGATTGGTCTTTCCTTTTTCCTTTCCCGGGCTCTTTGCGGCCTTTCCTTTCCCGGATCCAGGCTCGGGGTGGCTTTCCCTTTACGGTTCCTGGCTTTTCGTTGGCCGGGGTTTTTTTTGTTCCCATTTCGGCCGGCGCGGGTCTTTCTTCCGGTATCCAGGCTCTGCGGTTCTTTATTTCCCCCCCGGCGGTTTTATTCCCCTATCCGGGCTCGGCGAGGGTCTTTCTTTTCCCGGGGTATAAAGGCCCGGTGGGTCTTCGTTCCCCCGATCCGGGTCGTGCCGGTCTTTCCGTTCCCGATCCAGGCTCGTGCGTGGTCTTTCCTTTCCCCCGTATCCGGGCCGTGCGCTGGTCTTTCCGTTCCCCTACCCCGGCTGGGGGGTTTTTTGCGGGGCGGTCTTTCCTTTCCCCTACCCAGGTCGTCCCTGGGTTTTCCCCTCCCCGTATCCGGCTCGGCTTTTGGTCTTTCCTTTCCCCGAAACCGGCTCGGCCTGGCTTTCCTTTCCCCCGTATCAGCTCGTGCGCTGGTTTTCCCCTCCGTATCCGGGTCGTGCTTGGTTTTTCCCTTTTCCCGTACCCCGGGCCGTGCCTGGTTTTCCGTTCCCCGTATCCAAACTCGTGCGTGGCTTTCCCCTTCCCCTTTACCAGGCTCGTGCGCGGGTTTTCCGTTCCCCGTACCCGGGTTTGGGGCCGGTCTTTCCTTTCCCCGTATCCGGCTCGTGGTGGCTTTCCTTTCCCCGTATCGGTTCGGGTTTTTCCGTTCCCCGTATCCGGCCCCGCGCGGGGTTTTCCCGTCCCCGTTCCAGCTTGCGTGGTCTTTCCGTTCCGGTTCCGCTCGTGCCGGGTTTTCCCCTTCCCCGATGGCTCGTGGTTTTTTTTTTTTTTTCCGTTCCCCGTACCCGGCCGTCCCGGGGTTTTCCGTTCCCCGTATCCAGGCTCTGCCGGTCTTTCCTTCCCCCGTTCCGGCTCGGCCGGTTTTCCTTTCCCCCGTATCCAGGCTCGTGCCCCCGGTTTTCCCGCCCCCCGTATCCGGGCTCGTGCGCGGTTTTCCCTTTCCCGGTATCCAGGCTCGTGCGCCGGTCTTTCCGTTCCCCGTATCCAGGCTCGTGCGCCGGTCTTTCCGTTCCCCGTATCCAGGCTCGTGCGCTGGTCTTTCCGTTCCGGTATCCAGGCTCGTGCGCTGGTCTTTCCGTTCCCCGTATCCAGGCTCGTGCGCCGGTCTTTCCGTTCCCCGTATCCAGGCTCGTGCGCCGGTCTTTCCGTTCCCCGTATCCAGGCTCGTGCGCTGGTCTTTCCGTTCCCTATGTATAGAGGCAGATGCGGACGGGATATTGCGTCCTCAGATTTCCGCGTGTATGAACACGGCCTTATTTTCCCCATTGGTAACAGTATGGAGTGGCCCACAATGCAGGCACAGCTGTAGGACTACAATTCCCAGCATCCCGCTGCGGTCAGGTGACTTCTCTCAGCAGTGACAGTTCTGTGTATCTCAATAAAGTTGTTGGTTTTTGAAAGAAGATAACACAGAGCACAGCGCGCCCCGCCTCCGACGTCATGACGCCGCCTGGCTCCGCCCTACGTGCCGGGCCGCAGTGTAGAGGTGGGAGGGCTGTGTCGCTGACGTCACGGGCTCAGCCTCCCACCTGCATTGTGTTCGTCCCCGGGCTGAGGAGCTGAGGAACCGGGGACACCGGGCGCTGAGAGCCGGCGAGGAAGGCCCAGCGGCGGAGGTGAGTGCGGAGGTCACTGGGGAGCGCAGCCCCGTGCTCACAGCGCCCTCTGACGTCTGTCTGCCTCACTGCAGGGTGCGGTGAGTGTCAGCTCTATAGCCCAGGAATGGGAGGGGCCACACAGTGCAGAGGAGGAGTCACCAGCAGGGGCGGAGCCTGTGGCCCCAAGTGCTGAGTGCGGGCCCCGGGGACAGGGATAGGGTGCGGAGCGCAGGCCCCGGGGACAGACATACGGTGCGGAGCCTGTGGCCCCAAGTGCTGAGTGCGGGCCCAGGGGACAGGAATAGGGTGCGGAGGGCTGGGCCCCCGGGGACGGGCATGGGGTGCGGAGGGCTGGGCCCCCGGGGACGGGCATGGGGTGCGGAGGGCTGGGCCCCTGGGGACGGGCATGGGGTGCGGAGGGCTGGGCCCCCGGGGACAGGGATAGGGTGCGGAGGGCTGGGCCCCCGGGGACAGGGATGGGGTGCGGAGGGCTGGGCCCCCGGGGACGGGCATGGGGTGCGGAGGGCGGGCCCCCGGGGACGGGGCATGGGGTGCGGAGGGCGTGGGCCCCTGGGGACGGGCATGGGGTGCGGATGGCTGGGCCCCCGGGGACAGGCATAGGGTGCGGAGGCTGGGCCCCGGGGACGGCATGGGTGCGGAGGGCTGGGCCCCCGGGGACGGCATGGGGTGCGGAGGGCTGGGCCCCTGGGGACGGGCATGGGGTGCGGAGGGCTGGGCCCCCGGGGACAGGGATGGGGTGCGGGGGGCTGGGCCCCCGGGGACGGGCATGGGGTGCGATGCCTGTGGTCCTAGGTGTGGAGCGTGGGCCCCTTTGGACGGGCATGTTGTGTGGAGCGCATGGCCAGAGATGTGGAGCGTGGGCTCCCCGGGACGGGCCCCTGGGGCGACGGGCATGGGGTGCGGAACGCATTGCCCTGGGCTCAGAGCACGGGCCCCTGGGACGACGGGCATGGGGTGTGGAACGCGGACCGTCTGGGGTCCAGGGTCAGTTGGCCTCCTGGCTGGTGCGGGGGTCCCGACGGTCTGTGGTGGGTGCAGGGCGGCTGTGGTTGGGTCCAGGGTCAGTTGCCCTCCTGGCTGGTGCGGGGGTCCAGGGTCAGTTGCCCTCCTGGCTGGTGCGGGGGTCCAGGGTCAGTTGCCCTCCTGGCTGGTGCGGAGGTCCGGGGTCAGTTGCCCTCCTGGCTGGTGTCGAGTTCCGGGCGGTCTGTGGTTGGGTCCGGGGGTCAGGGCGGTCTGTGGTTGGGTCCGGGGGTCAGGGGGGTTTGGGGCCCTAGGGCCCAATTTGCCCTCCGGGCTGGTGCGGGGGTCCCGGCGCTCTGTGGTTGGGTCCGGAGGTCCGGGGGGGGCGGGGTTTTGGGCCCCCCGGGGGCCCCTGTGGTCAGTTGCCCTCCTGGCTGGTGCCCCGAGGTCCGGGCCGGTCGGGGTTTGGGTCCGGGAGGCCCCGGGGAGGGTTTTGGGGTTTGGGGGCCCGGGGGGTTTCCTGTGGGGGGGGTCTGGGCCCATTTTGCACTCCGGCGGGGTGCGGGGGCCCCGGGGTCAGTTGCACTCCTGGCTGGTGCGGGGGTCCCGGCGCTCGGGGTTTGGGGGGGGGTCCGGAGGCCGGGGGGGCCGGGGAAAGGGGGCCCCCGGGGGTCTTTGGTCAGTTCCCCCTCCTGGCGGTGTCGAGGCCGGGGGGGTCTGTGGTTTGGGTTTTTTCCCCCCGGAGGCCCGGGGGGGCTGGGGTTGGGGGCCGGGGGCCCTGTGGTGGGCCCGGGGGTCATTTTGAAACCCCCGGGTTTTTGGTGGGGGGGGGGTCCCGGGCCCGCCCCTGTGGTTGGGCCCGGGAGGCCCCGGGAGGGGCTGGGGTTTGGGGCCCGGGGGGCCCTGTGGGGGGGTTCCGGGGGCCCATTGCCCTCCTGGCTGGTGCAGGGGTCCCAGCGCTCTGTGGTGGGGTCTGGGGAGGGTCCGGGTTTTTTTCCCCTCCGGCGATGCGGGGACCCCCCTCCTTTACAAACAGGGCATGTAAATTCCGGGAAGGCTGAGACCTCGGGAATAATGGTTTTCCCAGGGGGGCTGAAGAGGTTTCCTGACTCTCGGGGCCGGGGGGCCCTCCTGTGACGGGGGGGGCGTGGAGTCTTTTGGACGGGTCGGGGCGCGGCTTTCCCCTGACGTTGGGGTAAACCCGGGTTTACCGCCCTCGGGCCCAGTGACAGGGGCGGGGGGAAGGGGGCCAGGCTTTGGGCCCCGGTGCAACCTGCGGGGGTTTTGTATACCGGGGTTTGGCCCCCCTTCTCTTCCCAAAAAAAAAAGTGATTGATGTTTTTTGCCCCGGGCTGCCTTGGCTAAAAGGGGGAAAAAAATTTGGGGTTTTATCAGCTGCTTGCGGGGAAAGGGGGCCCGCCCAACCAAAACGGGGGACGGCCGGTAGGTGGGGTTTTTTTAACTGGGGGGGGAGCTTCGTCTGGGGGAGCGGCCTGTAGGGCGGGGTTTTACGGGGGGGCGGAGCCCCGCCCCTTTTGGAGCGGCCTGGATTTTGGGGGTTTTTTCCTGGGAACGGAGCTCGTCTGGTGGAGGGCAGGGAAAGGGCGGGTGTTACTGGGGGGAGCTAGCTGGTGGGGGGCATGTAGTTTCGGGGGGTTTTCCCCTGGGACGGACTCGTCTGGTGGGGGCCCCTTAGTAAAGGGCGGGTTACGGGGCGGAGCCGTCGGGTTTGGAGCGCCCGTAGTTGTGGGGGTGTTCCTGGGGCCTAGCCGTTTTGGGGGAGGGCCTGGAGGGGTGCGGGGGGTTACTGGGGCGGGCCTTCTGGATTGGAGGGGGGCCTTTTAGGTGCGGGTGTTAACTGGGGGGGAAGGGCTCTGGGTGGCCCGGCCGGGGAGTGTGCGGGTGTTCCTGGGGCGGAGCTCGTCTGGTGGAGCGGCCTGGAGTGTGCGGGTGTTCCTGGGACGGAGCTCGTCTGGTGGAGCGGCCTGTATGTGGGGGGTGTTTTCCTGGGAGGGGACTCGTCGGTGGAGGGGCCTGTATGTGCGGGTTTTCCCTGGGACGGAGTTTTGTCTGGTGGAGCGGGCCCTGTAGTGTCGGGTGTTCCTGGGGGGGAGCCGTCGGTGGAGCGGCCGTAGCGGGGGGGTTTCCTGGACGGACTCGCGGTGAGCGGCCGTATGGCGGGTGTTCCGGGCGTAGCTTGTCTGGTGGAGCGGCCGTAGGTGCGGGGGGGCCTGGGCGGAGCTCTCGGGGAGGGCCCTGTAGTTGCGGGTGCCGGGGACGGGCTCGTCGGTGGAGCCCTTACGTGGGGGTGTTTCCGGGGGTGGAGCTCGTCGGGGGAGCGGCGGGGAGTGTGCGGGTGTTACGGGGGCGGAGCCGTCTGGGGGAGCGGCCTGAGTGGCGGTTTTCCGGGGGTGGAGCTCGCGGGTGGAGCGGCCGGAGTGTGCGGTGTTACTGGGGCGGGCTCCTGGGGGAGCGGCCGGGAGCGGCGGGTTTTTTCCTGGGCGGAGCTCGTCGGTGGAGGGGGCCTGATGTGCGGGTGTTCCTGGGGGGGAGCCTCTGGTGAACCCCCCTGTAGTGTGCGGGTGTTCCTGGGGAGGAGCTCGTCTGGTGGAGCGGCCTGTAGTGTGCGGGTGTTCCTGGGGTGGAGCTCGTCTGGTGGAGCGGCATGTAGCGTGCGGGTGTTCCTGGGGTGGAGCTCGTCTGGTGGAGCGGCCGGTAGTGCGCGGGTGTTACTGGGGTGGAGCTCGTCTGGTGGAGCGGCATGTAGTGTGCGGGTGTTCCCTGGGGGGGAGCCGTCGGGTGGAGCGGCCTGTAGCTTGGGGGTTTTCCCGGGGGGAGCTCCGGGTGGACGGCCTGGAGTGTGCGGGTGTTCCGGACGGACTCGCCCCGGGGGAGCGGCCTGTAGTGTGCGGGTGTTCCTGGGGTGGAGCTCGTCTGGTGGAGCGGCATGTAGTGTGCGGGTGTTCCTGGGGTGTAGCTCGTCTGGTGGAGCGGCCTGTAGTGTGGGGGTTTGTTCCTGGGGGGGGAGCTCGTCTGGTGGAGGGGCCTGTATTGCCGGGTTTCGGGGTGGAGCTCTCTGGGGGAGGGGCATGTATGTGCGGGTTTCCGGGGGTGGAGCTCGTCGGTGGATGGCCTGTGTGTGGGGGTTTTTTCCTGGGGTGGAGCTCGTCTGGTGGAGCGGCAGGTAGCGTGCGGGTGTTCCTGGGGCGGAGCTCGTCTGGTGGAGCGGCCTGGAGTGTGCGGGTGTTCCTGGGGCGGAGCTCGTCTGGTGGAGCGGCCGTAGTGGGGGGTGTTCCGGGGGCGGAGCTCGCTGGGGAGCGGCCGTAGTGTCGGGTGTTCCTGGGGGGGAGCTCGTCTGGGGGAGGGGCCTGTAGTGTGCGGGTGTTCCGGGGGCGGAGCTCGTCTGGGGGAGGGGCCGATGTGGGGGGTGTTCCGGACGGAGCTCGCTGGGGGAGCGCCGGATGTGGGGTGTTCCGGGAGGAGCCGCTGTGGAGGGGGCCTAGATTGGGGGTTACTGGGGCGGAGCTCGTCTGGTGGAGCGGCCTGTAGTGTGCGGGTGTTCCTGGGGTGGAGCTCGTCTGGTGTTCCTGGGGCGGGTTCCTGGGGGGGAGCCGTCTTGGGTGGAGGGGCCTTAGTGTCGGGTGTTACGGGGTGGAGCTCGTCTGGGGGAAGCGCCGGGGAGTGTGCGGGTGTTACTGGGGCGGAGCTCGTCTGGTGGAGCGGCCTGTAGTGTGCGGGTGTTCCTGGGGAGGAGCTCGTCTGGTGGAGCGGCCTGGAGTGTGCGGGTGTTCCTGGGGCGGAGCTCGTCTGGTGGAGCGGCCTGTAGTGTGCGGGTGTTCCTGGGGCGGAGCTCGTCTGGTGGAGCGGCCTGTAGTGTGCGGGTGTTCCTGGGGTGGAGCTCGTCTGGTGGAGCGGCCTGGAGTGTGCGGGTGTTACTGGGGCGGAGCTCGTCTGGTGGAGCGGCCTGTAGTGTGCGGGTGTTCCTGGGGAGTAGCTCGTCTGGAGGAGGGGCCTTAGTGTGGGGGGGCCTCCGGGGGCGACTCGTCGGGTGGAGGGGCCGTAGTGTCGGTGTTCCGGGGACGGACTCGTCTGGTTTCCTGGGGGGGTGTTCCGGGGGCGGACTCGTCTGTGGAGCGGCCTGTAGGTGCGGGTTTCCCGGGGGGTGGGCCCGTCTGGGGGCGGCCGGGGAGTGTGCGGGTTTTTTGGAGGGGAGCTCGTCGGGGGACGGCCTGTAGTGGGGGGGGTGTTCCTGGACGGATCTCGGTGGAGGGGCATGTAGTGTGCGGGTGTTCCTGGGGTGGAGCTCGTCTGGTGGAGCGGCCTGTAGTGTGCGGGTGTTCCTGGGACGGATCGTCTGGTGGAGGGGCCTGGAGTGTGCGGGTGTTCCTGGGGTGGAGCTCGTCTGGTGGAGCGGCCTAGTGTCGGGTTTTTTACTGGGCGGAGCTCGTCTGGTGGAGCGGCCTGGAGTGTGCGGGTGTTCCTGGGGCGGAGCTCGTCTGGTGGAGGGGCCTGTAGTGTGCGGGTGTTACTGGGGCGGAGCTCGTCTGGTGGAGCGGCCTGTATGTGGGGGGTTTTCCGGGGTGGAGCCTCTGGTGGAGCGGCCTGGATTTGGGGGGTGTTCCTGGGACGGACTCTCTGGTGG
Source organism: Phyllomedusa bahiana (assembly GCA_025379985.1). Classification (NCBI taxonomy): domain Eukaryota; kingdom Metazoa; phylum Chordata; class Amphibia; order Anura; family Hylidae; genus Phyllomedusa; species Phyllomedusa bahiana. Next base: position 17,624 of record JAODAL010007806.1, on the reverse strand, counting down.
AGCGCCTGTAGTGGCGGGGTTACGGGGACGGGCTCGCGGGGGGAGCGGCCTGTACGTGGCGGGGTTTTCCCTGGGGGGGGGGACTCGTCTGTGGAGCCCTGTATGTGGGGGGTTGTTACTGGGGCGGAGCTCGTCTGGTGGAGGGGCCTGTAGTGTGCGGGTGTTCCTGGGGCGGAGCTCGTCTGGTGGAGCGGCCTGGAGTGTGCGGGTGTTACTGGGGCAGCCGTCGGTGGAGCGGCCTGTAGTGTGCGGGTGTTACTGGGACGGAGCTCGTCTGGTGGAGCGGCCTGTAGTGTGCGGGTGTTCCTGGGGCGGAGCTCGTCTGGTGGAGCGGCCTGTAGTGTGCGGGTGTTACTGGGGCGGAGCCACTGGTGGAGGGCCGTAGTGTGGGGGTGTTCCGGGGGGGACTCGTCGGGTGGAGCGGCCTGTAGTGTGCGGGTGTTACTGGGGCGGAGCTCGTCTGGTGGAGCGGCATGTAGCGTGCGGGTGTTCCTGGGGTGGAGCTCGTCTGGTGGAGCGGCCTGGAGTGTGCGGGTGTTCCTGGGGCGGAGCTCGTCTGGTGGAGCGGCCTGTAGTGTGCGGGTGTTCCTGGGGCGGAGCTCGTCTGGTGGAGCGGCCTGTAGTGTGCGGGTGTTCCTGGGGCGGAGCTCGTCTGGTGGAGCGGCCTGGAGTGTGCGGGTGTTCCTGGGGCGGAGCTCGTCTGGTGGAGCGGCCTGGAGAGTGGGGTGTTACTGGGGCGGACTCTCTGGGAGCGGCCTTAGTTGCTGGTGTTACTGGGGCGGAGCTCGTCTGGTGGAGCGGCCTGTAGCTGCTGGTGTTACGGGGAAACGGACCGCTGGTGGAGCGGCCGGGAGTGTGCGGGTGTTCCTGGACGGAGCCACTGGGGGACGCCGGAGTGTGGGGGTGTTCCTGGACGGACCGTCTGGGGAAACGGCCGGAGGTGGGGGTTTCCTGGGACGGAGCTCGTCTGGTGGAGGGGCCTGGAGTGTGCGGGAGTTCCTGGGCGAGCTCGCGGTGGAGGGCCTGTAGTGTGCGGGGTTTCCGGGGGGAGCTCGTCTGTGGGGGGCCCTTGTAGGGGTTTTTCCTGGGGGGGACCGTCTGGTGGACCCCCCTTAAGTGTGCGGGTGTTCCGGGGGAGCTGTCTGGTGGAGCCCTGGAGGGGTTCGGGTTTTTCTGGGTTTGGACTCGTCTGTGGAGGGGCCTGTAGTGTGGGGGGTTTTTTCCCTGGGGGGAGCTCGTCTGGGGGAGGGGCCCTGGATGTGCGGGGCTCCTGGGGCCTGGGTCTCCGGCTGGGCCCCGTCTGTGATCCCCCGCGTTTTTTTGGCTACGCCCCGGGCTGCCATTGGGAGGAGGATTTCTGTTCCTTTGTCTGCCCCCAGGACCCTACGCCTTGACCCCTCGTAAGGGGTTTTCCCAAATTTTCCCCCCGGGAACGAGGAACGCCTGCTCCAAACCAGCATTACCGGGACGCCCCCCGCGCTACAGACGGGCCGAGACGCCATAGACCACTGACATACACTGGGCTGAGCGCTACAGCCCCGGCCCCCAAACGCCGACCTTATGGCTGCCCGGGTGAGCTTTTTTCCGGGTTATAAAAGTTCGTATAGGGATTACCGTGCCCGGTGAGCTTGTTCCTTTTGTTAAAAAAAGCTCGTATAGAGGGATTATCAGTGCCCGGGTTACTTGTGTCGGTGTATAATAGCTCTGAATAGAGGGGGTTTTATCAGTGACCGGTGATTTGTGTCCTGGTATAATAGCTCTGATAGAGGGTTTTCATGCCCGGGTTGAGCTTGTGTTTTTGTAAAATTACTCTTTTAAAGGGGAGGGATTATCAGTGACCGGTGGCTTTTTCCGGTGAAAATGCTCTGTATAGAGGAGGTTATCATGACCGGTGAGCTTGGCCCCGGTGGTAAAATAGCTCGTTAGAGGGATATCGGGCCCGGGTGACTTGTGTCCGGGGGATAATAACTTTTTAAAAGGGGAGGATTATCAGTGACCGTTGAGCTTGGTCCGGGGTATAAATTTTCTTTGAGGAGGATTATCAGTGACCGTGGCTTGTTTGGGTGTATAATACTCGATAAGGAAGGTTTTATCAGGCCCGGGTGAGCTTGTGTCCCGGTGTAAAAACTCTGTATAGAGGGGGGATTATCAGGGGGGCCCGGTGACTTGTGTCCGGTGATAATAGCTCTGATGGGGGATTATCAGTGACCGGTGAGCTTGTGCCCCGGTGTAAAATAGTTTGTATAGGGGATTTCAGTGAGGGTGATTGTGTCCTTTGTATAATAGCTCTGTATAGAGGGATTATTGCCGGGTGAGTTGTGTCCGGTGTATAATACTCTGTAAGAGGAGGTTATCATGACCGGGGGTTTTGTGTCCTGTTATAATAGTCTGTAAGAGGGATTATCAGTGACCGGTGACTTGGCCTTTGTATAATCCTGTAAAGGGGGATTATCGTGACCGGGATTTGTGTCCGGTGTATAATAACTCTGTATAGAGGAGGATTATCAGTGACCGGTGAGCTTGTGTCCGGGGTATAATAGTTCTGTATAGAGGAGGATTATCAGTGACCGGTGGCTTTGTCCTGTATAATAGCCTGATAAGAAGGATTACGTGCCCGGGTGACTTGTGCCCGGTTTTTAAAATGCCTGTATAAAAGGGATTATCATGCCCGGGGGTGAGCTTGTGCCCGGGTGTAAAATTTCTGTAAGAGGGTTAACAGTGCCCGGGGTGATTTGTGTCCGGTGTATAATAGCTCTGTAAGAGGTTTATCAGTGACCGGTGAACTTTTTCCGGGAAAAATATTCTGTAAGAGGGCTTATCAGGACCGGTGACTTGTGTCCGGGTTAAAAGCTTGTGTAAGGGGATTACGTGACCGGGAGCTTGTGTCCTGTAAAATAGCTCTGTATAGGGGCTTATCAGTGCCCGGGACTTTGCCCTTGTATAATAGCTCTGTATAGAGGGATTATCAGTGACCGGTGAGCTTGTGTCCGGTGTATAATATCGTAAGAGGGTTTATCAGTGACCGGAAGCTTTTTTCCCCGGGTATAATAGCCGATAAGGGTTTTTCAGTGACCGGAAGCTTGTTCCGGGGTGTATAATATTCTGTAAGAGGGATTATCATCCCTTTGAGCTTGTGTCCGGTGTATAATACTCTGATAAGAAGGATTATCGTGAGGGTGAGCTGTGTCCGTTTTTATAAAGCTCTGTTAGGGGAAAGGGGATTATCATGAACGGTGAGCTTGTGTCTGTGTATAATAGCCTGTAAGAGGAGGTTTATCAGGCCCGGGTGAGCTTGTTTCCGGTGTAATAGCTCTGTAAAGAGGGTTTTCAGTGCCCGTGAGCTTGTGTTGGGTGTAAAATTTGCTTTATAGAGGGATTATCGTGACCGTGACTTGTGTCCGGTGTTAAAATCTCTGTATAAGGAGGGATTATCGTGACCGTGGCTTGTGTCCGGTGTTAATGCTCTTTTTAAGGGGGTTATCATACCGGTGAGCGTGGGGGGGAAATAATAGTTCTGTTAGAGGGATTAAGGGGACCGGTGACTTGTGTCCTGTATAATAGCTCTGTATAGGGGGATTATCAGTGCCCTTGAGTTTTGGCCCGGTGTAAAAAGCCGATAGGGAAGGTTTACATTGCCCGGTGAGCTTGTGTCCGGTGTAAATAGCTCTGTAAAAGGATTATCAGTGAGCGGTGAGCTTGTGTCCGGGGTATAAAGTCTGTATGAGGGTTATCAGTGAGGGGTGAGTTGTGCCCGGGTTAAAAGTTTGTATAGAGGGATTACGTGCCGGTGATTTGTGCCCGGTGAAAAATAGCTTTTTAAAAAGGGGGTTTATCAGGGACTGGTGGTTGTGTCCGGTGTATAATACTCTGATAAGGGATTATCAGGGCCCGGTGAGCTTGTGTCCGGGGATAATTTTTTTCTGTATGAGGGATTATCAGTGCCCATGAGCTTGTGTCCGGGTTTATAAAAAACTCTGTATAGAGGGATTATCAGTGCCCGGGGGTAGCTTGTGTCCTGTGTAAAATGCTCTGTATAGGGTTTTATCATGCCGGTGGCTTGTGTCCGGTGTAAAAATACTTGAAGAGGGATTATCATGCCCGGTGAGCTTTTGTGGGGTGTATAATACTCTGTAAAAGGATTATCAGTGCCCGGGTGGCTTGTGCCGGGTTATAATTTGTATAGAAGGATTACATGCCCGGGTGAGCTTGTGTCCTTTGTAAAATACTTGTATAGAAGGATTATCTGACCGGGTGAGCTTTGCCCCGGTGTATAATAGCTCTGTAAGAAGGATTATCAGGGGGACCGGTGGCTTGTGCCCCGGTGTATAATAGCTCTGTATAGAGGGATTATCATGACGGTGACTTGTGCCCTTTGTAAAAATAGCTCTTTTAAAGGAATTTATCAGTGCCCGGGTGAGCTTGGCCCGGGTGTTAATAGCTCTGTAAAAAGGATTTCAGTGACCGGGAGTTGTGTCCTGTTTTAAAAAGCTCTGTATAGGGGAGGGACTATCATTGACCGGTGAGTTGTGTCCGGTGTTTTAATACTCTGTTAGGGGATTATCATGCCCGGTGAGCTTGGTGCCGGATAATAGCTCTGTATAGAGGAGGGACTATCAGTGACCGGTGACTTGTGTCTGGGTTTAATAGCCTGTTAGAGGGGGGATTATCATGCCCGGTGAGTTTGTGTTGGTGTTAATATCGTATAGAGGAGGGATTATCGTGCCCGGGTACTTGTGTCGGTTATAATAGCTCTGTGTAGAGGGATTATCAGTGACCGGTGAGCTTGTGTCCGGTGTATAATAGCTCTGTATAGAAGGATTATCAGTGACCGGTGAGCTTGTGTCCGGTGAATAGAGCTCGTATAGGGGGGATTATCATGACCTGAGTTTGTGTTGGTGAAAAAATAGCTTGAAAAAGAGGGGATTATCATGACCGGTGAGTTTTTTCCCGGGTGTTTTAATAGCCTGTATGAGGGTTATCATGCCCGGGTGAGCTTTTTCCCGTGTATAAAACTCGTATAGAGGGATTATCAGTGACCGGTGAGCTTGTGTCCGGGGTATAATAGTTCTGTATAGAGGGATTATCAGTGACCGATGAGCTTGTGTCCGGTGTATAATAACTCTGTATAGAGGGATTATCAGTGACCGTGAGCTTGTGCCCTGTTAAAATTAGTCTGTAAGGGGGTTTATCAGGCCCGGGAGTTGTGTCCGGTGTAAATATTTGTATAGAGGGATTATCATGACCGGTTAGTTGGCCCCCCCCCCCGGTGTAAATAGCCTTATAGAGGGGGACTATCATGACCGGTGACTTGTGTCTGGTGTAAAAAAGCTCGATAGGGGAGTTTATAAACCCGGTGAGCTTTGCTGGGTAATAATAGCTCTGTATGAGGAGGGATTTTTCCGTGACCGGTGGTTTGTGTCCGGGTGTATAATGCTCTGTATAGAGGGGGTTTATCAGTGACGGTGATTTGGGTTTTTCCGGTGTATTTTAGCTCTGAAAAGAGGGATTACATTGACCGGTAGCTTGTGCCCCGGTTAAAATAGTCTGTATAGAGGGGGGATTATCAGTGACCGGTGGTTGGTCCGGTGTATAATAGCTCTTTTATAGGGGGATTGTCAGTGACCGGTGACTTGTGCCCGGGGTATAAAGCTTGTTAGGGGATTTTTATCAGTGACCGGGTGACTTGTGCCTTGTATAAAAAACTCTGTATAGAGGAGGATTATCAGTGACCGGTGAGCTTGTGTCCGGTGTATAATAGCTCTGTATAGAGGGATTATCAGTGACCGGTGAGCTTGTGCCCGGGGTAAATGCTTGTATAGGGAGGATTATCGTGACCGGTGAGCTTGTTCCGGGTAAATAGCTCTTATAGAGGGGGGGTTATCATGCCCGGTGAGTTGTGCCCCGGTGTAAAAAATTCTGTATAGGGGGAATTTAAAAGGACCGGTGATTTTGTGCCCTTTTGTAAATAGCTCTGTATAGAGGAGGATTATCAGTGACCGGTGAGCTTGTGTCAGGTGTATAATAGCTCGATAGAGGAGGGTTTCATTTCCCCTTTGACTTTGTCCGGTGTATAATAGCTCTGTATAAGGGTTTATCGTGACCGGTGAGTTGTTTTCCGGTGTATAATAGTTTGTATAGAGGGTTTTTTCAGTGACGGGTGATTTTTGTTCTGGTGTATAATAGCTCTGTATAGAGGAGGGATTATCAGTGACCGGTGAGCTTGTGTCCGGTGTATAATAGCTCTGTATAGAGGAGGGATTATCAGTGACCGGTGAGCTTGTGTCCGGTGTATAATAGCTCTGTATAGAGGAGGGATTATCAGTGACCGGTGAGCTTGTGTCCGGTGTATAATAGCTCTGTATAGAGGAGGATTATCAGTGACCGGTGAGTTTTGTGCCCCGGGTGTATAATAGCTCTTATAGAGGGATTAATCGTGAGGGTGAGCTTTTGCCGGGTGAAATAGTTGTAAAGGGGAGGGTTATGTGCCCGGTAGCTTGTGCCCGGGTGTAAAATAGCTCTGATAGAGGGGGGATTATCATGACCGGTAAATTGTGTCCGGTGTATAAAACCCTTTTTAAAGGAGGGAAAACTGACGGTACTTGTGTCCGTGTTAATAGCCTGATAGAGGGAAAAACATGCCCGGGTGAGCTTGTGCCCGGGGGTAAAATAACTCTTAAGAGGGTTATCAGTGACCGGTGGCTTTTTCCGGGTATAATAGCTCTGTATAGGGGGTTTCAGGCCCGGGGGCCCTGGTTTTCCCTTTGTATAATGTTCTTATAAGGGATTATCATGCCGGGTGAGTTGTGCCCGGGTGAAAATAGCTCGTATAGAAAGGATTACATGCCGGTGACTTTGTCCGGTTTTAAATCCTGTATAGGGGGATTATCAGGCCCGGGTAGCTTGTTCCGGTGTATAATAGCTCTGTATAGAAGGATTATCAGTGACCGGTGAGCTTGTGCCCCCGGTGTAAAAATTTTCTTTATAGAGGGATTATCATGCCCGGGGTGAGTTTGGCCGGTGAAATAGTTCTGTATAGAGAAAGGATTATCATGACCGGTGAGTTTTTGTCCGTGTTAATACTCTGTATAAGGAAGGATTACAGGGGACCGGTGAGCTTGTGTCTGGTGTATAATAGCTCTGTATAGAGGGATTATCAGTGACCGGTGAGCTTGTGTCCGCTGTATAATAACTCTGTATAGAGGGATTATCATAGACCGGTGAGCTTGTCCCCCGGTGTAAAATGCTCTGTTAGGGGAAAAGGGATTATCGTGACCTGATTTGGGCCCGGGTGTATAATAGCTCGTAAGAGGATTATCATGACCGGTAGCTTGGCCCGGGTGTAAAAGCTCTGAAAGGGATTATCAGTGACCGGTGAGCTTGTGTCCGGTGTATAATAGCTCTGTATAGAGGGATTATCAGTGACCGGTGAGCTTGTGTCCGGTGTATAATAGCTCTGTATAGAGGGATTATCAGTGACCGGTGAGCTTGTGTCCGGTGTATAATAGTTCTGTATAGAGGGATTATCAGTGACCGGTGAGCTTGTGTCCGGTGTATAATAGCTCTGTATAGAGGGCTTATCAGTGACGGGGACTTTTTCCCCGGTGTTAATAGTTTGTATAAAAATTTCAGTCCCGGGGTGAGCTTGTGCCCGGGTGTATAATACTTGATGAGGGTTTCAGTGCCGTGAGTTTGTGCCCGGGTTTATAATAAACTGTATAGAGGGATTATCAGTGACCGGTGAGCTTGTGTCCGGGGGTTAATAGTCGTATAAGGGGGGATTACAGTGCCCTGAGCTTGTCCCCGGGTTTGTTTAATACTCTTTTAGAGGGTTTATCAGTGACCGGGGCTTGTGCCCCGGTGTTAATAGCTCGAATAGAGGGATTTCAGGCCCGGGTGAGTTTGTGTCGGGTGATAATAGCTCTGTAAGGGGGATTATCATGACCGGTGACTTGTTCCCGGGTATAATAACTCTGTATAAGGGATTTCATGCCCGGTGGCTTGTGTGGGGGGTTAAAATAGTTTTTAAGAGGGATTTTCAGTGCCCGGGGTGACTTGTGCCCGGTGAAAATAGCTCGTATAGAGAATTTATCATGACCGGTGGCTTGGCCCGGTGTATAATGCTCTGTATAGGGGATTATAAATCCCCGGTGACTTGTGTCCGGTGTTAAAAACTCTGTATAGAGGGATTATCAGTGACCGGTGACTTGTGTCCTTATAATAGTTCGTATGAGGGATTATCATGACCGGTGACTTGTGCCGGTGTAAATATTCTTATAGAGGGATTATCCGTGACCGGTGAGCTTGTGTCCGGTGTATAATAGCTCTGTATAGAGGAGGATTATCGTGCCCGGGTGAGTTTGGTGCCCGGGGTGTATAATCTTGTATGAGGAGGTTTATCAGTGACCGGTGAGCTTGTGTCCGGTGCATAATAGCTCTGTATAGAGGAGGGATTATCATGCCCGGGGGGTGAGTTTTGTCCGTGATAAAGCCTGTTGAGAAAGGATTTTAGGCCGGTGAGCTTGGTCCGGTGAAAATAACTCTGATAGGGAGGGTTTATCATGACCGGTAGCTTTGTGTCCGGTGTATAATAGCTCGATAGGGGGATTATCATGACCGGTGAGTTGTGTCCGGGTATAAAGCCCCTGTATAGAGGGGGTTATCAGTGACCGGGGGTTTGTGTCCGGCGTATAAAGCCTGTTAAAAGGATTATCAGGCCCGGGTGACTTGTGTGGGTGTTAATAATTGTATAGGGGGTTATCAGTGCCCGGGTGAGCTTGTGTCCGGGTGTAAATAGCTTTTATAGAGGGATTATCAGTGCCCGGTGAGCTTGTGCCCCTTTTTATAATAGCTCGTATAGAGGGGGATTACAGTGACCGGTGAGTTTGTGTCCGTGTATAATAGCTTGTATGAGGTTTAACATGCCGTGACTTGTGCCTGTTTAAAAATAGTTCGTATAGGGGGATTATCAGGAGGGTGGCTTTGTCCGGTGTATAAAACTTGTTTGGGGGGGTTATCAGTCCGGGGAGTTTTGTGTCCCGGTGTATAATAGTTTGTATAAAAGGTTATCAGGACCGTGAGCTTGTGCCCGGGTGTATAATAGCTCTGAAAAGAGGGATTACATTGCCCGGGGTGAGCTTGTGTCCGGTGATAAGCTCTGTAAGAGGGGGATTATCAGTGCCGGTGAGCTTGTGTCCGGGTATTACTCGTGTAGAGGGGGGTTTATCATGCCGGTGAGCTTTGTCCGGTTTAAAACTCTGTATAGGGGGATTATCGGCCCGGGAGCTTGTGTCCGGGGTATAATAGCTCTGATAAGGGTTTTCAGGACCGGACTTGGCCCGGGGGTTTAATAGCCTGTTAGGGGGATTTCAGTGCCCCGGTATTTTTGCCCCGGGGTAAAATTTTCTGATAGGGGGGGGATTATCAGGGACCGTGACTTGTGTCCGTGTAAATATTCTGTATAGGGGAGGGTTACAGGGACCGGTGAGCTTGTGCCCCCCGGGTAAATATTTGTATAGAGGGATTACAGTGACCGTGACTTGTGTCCGGGGAAAATGTCTGTTAGAGGAAGAATATCAGTGCCCCGGGAGTTGTGTCCGGGGTATAAAACTCTTATAGGGGGTTTTCAGTGCCGTGAGTTTGGGTTCCGGGTATAATACTCTGTATGAGGGATTATCAGTGACCGCTGAGTTTGTGTCCGGTGTATAATAACTCTGTATAGAGGGATTATCAGTGAACGGTGAGCTTGTGCCCGGGTATAAAATTCTGTATGAGGGATTATCGTGCCCGTGGCTTGTGTCCGGGGTATAAAGCTTTGTATAGGGGAGGGATATCATGCCCGGGTGAGCTTGTGTCCGGGGTATAATAGTTCTGTATAGAGGGATTATCAGTGACCGGTGAGCTTGTGTCCGGTGTATAATAGCTCTGTATAGAGGATTGTCAGTGCCCGGGTTTGAGCTTGTTTTGGGTTTTTTAAAGTATCTTAAGAGGAATTATCATGATGGGTTGAGCTTGTTCCTGTGTATAATCTCGAAAAGAGGGTTTTAAACAGGCCGGTGACTTGTGTCCGGTGTAAAAAAGCTCTTAAAAGGGGAGGATTTCAGTGACCGTGGTTGTTGGGGGGGTATAATACTCTGTATAGGGGAGGGTTTATCGTGCCCGGGTGAGTTGTGTCCGGTGTATTAGCTCGTATAGAGGAAGGATTTCAGTGACCGTGAGCTTTGTCCGGTTAAAATAGCTCTTAAAAGGGGAAGGTTTATCATGCCCGGGTGAGTTTTGGTCCGGTATAATAGCTTTTTTAAAGGGGGTTTATCAGTGCCCGGTGAGTTGTGCCCGGGTTATAATGCTTTTATAGAGGGGGGGATTATCATGACCGGTGAGTTTGGCCCGGTTTTTTTAATTAGCTCTGTATAGAGGGGGGATTATCAGTGACCGGTAGCTTTTTCCCGGTGTATAATACTTTTGTATAGGGGAGGGATTAATCATGCCGGGCGAGCTTGGGATGGTTTTGTGGTGACCGGGTACTTGGCCGGTGCGGGTGCCCGGGCGAGCTTGGGCCGGGCGTCGGTGCCCGGCGAGTTTGGGGTCCGGGTGTTGTGGACCGGCGAGTTTGGGCCCGGGTTTGTCGGGGGCCGGCAGCTTGGGTCCGGGTGTTTCGGGGGCCGGGCAGCTTGGGTGGTTTTGTCGGGGGGCCGCGAGTTTGGGTCCGGGGGTTGTCGGGGCCCGGGCAGCTTGGGCCCGGTGTTGTCGGGGCCCGGCGAGTTTGGGGTCCGGTGTTTCGGGGCCGGCGATTTGGGGTCCGGTGTTGTCGGGGGCCCGGCGAGTTTGGGGTCCGGTTTGTCGGGGGCCCGGGGCGGTTTGGGCCCGTGTTGTGGGTGCCGGCGAGTTTGGCCCGGTTTTTGTCGTTGGCCCGGGCGATTTTTGGGCCCGTGTTGTCGGGCCCGGGGCAGTTGGCCCGTGTTGTCGGGGGCCCGGGCAGTTTGGGGCCCCGGTGTTGTCGGGGGCCGGCGAGCTTGGGCCCGGGTTGTCGGTGGCCGGGAGTTTGGGGCCCGGTGTTGGGGTGGCCGGCGAGTTTGGGGCCCCCGGTGTTGTCGGGGGCCGTCGAGTTTTGGGCCCGGGTGTTGTCGGGGGGCCGCGCTTGGCCCGGTTTTTGTCGGGCCGGGCGGTTTGGGGCCCGGTGTTGTCGGTGGCCGGCGAGCTTGGGCCCGGTGTTGTCGGTGGCCGGCGAGCTTGGGCCCGGTGTTGTCGGTGGCCGGCGAGCTTGGGCCCGGTGTTGTCGGTGGCCGGCGAGCTTGGGCCCGGTGTTGTCGGTGGCCGGCGAGCTTGGGCCCGGTGTTGTCGGGGGCCCGGCGACTGGGCCCGGTGTTTGGTGGGGCGAGCGGGCCCCGGGTTTGGGTCCCCGGGAGCTTGTGTTCTTTCTGTCTCGGTGATGGGGGCGGGCTGGGTCCGGTCTCCTGTTATCTCTCCTGGGTCAGCGCCTTGTGCTGCTTTCTTCGCTCTCTCACCCATGTTTTTGCTGATTTTTTCCTCCGTGCCCTAAATGGTTTGGAGATCGCCGTACTGCACATTTTTTTTTTTGTCCTGGGGGGAACTGTAAGTGTCTGGGGGAGAGGTGAGCGCGGCGCGTTGGCCTCCTGATCTGTGGCCGATTTGTCAACATTTTTAGATCTTCTTGAAATCATTGAATGAGGCTGAAGATCAGTATATCCCCAGTGCCTATAATCAGTGCCCCCCCCCCCCTGTGTGTATATCCCCAGTGCCTATAATAAGTGCCCCCCCACGTGTGTATATCCCCAGTGCCTATAATAAGTGCTCCCCCCCCCCCCCTTGTTATCTCCGGGGCCTATAATAAAGGCCCCCCGTGTGTATACCCCCAGTCCCTAAAAAAAAAGTGCCCCCCCCAGTTTTTATTTTCCCCCATGCCTATAAAAATCCCTAACCCCCCCCCCGTTTGTTTTTCCCCAGTGCCTATAATAAGTGCCCCCTCCCGTGTGTTTATACCCCTGGCCTATAATAAGTGCCCCCCCCCCCCGTGTGTATATCCCCAGTGCCTATAATAAGTGCCCCCCCCGTGTGTATATCCCCAGTGCCTATAATAAGTGCCCCCCCGTGTGTATATCCCCAGTGCCTATAAGTCCCCCTGTGTGTATATCCCCAGTGCCTATAATAAGGGTCCCCCTCCCTGTGAAATATCCCCAGTACCCTTTATAATAAAGTGCCCCCCCCCGTTTTTTTTGTAAAAACCCCCAGTGCCATAATAAGTGCCCCCCCCTGCGAACCCCCCAAATTCCCTATAATAATTCCCCCCCCCCGTTTTGTATACCCCCAATGCCAATAATAAGTCCCCCAACCCCCCCGGGTTTTAAAAAAACCCCCCGGGGCCTATAATAAGTGCCCCCCCCCCTTTGGGGATACCCCCCATTGCCTATAAAAAGGCCCCCCCCCCCCCTGGTATATCCCCAAAGTGCCTAAAATAATGCCCCCCCTTGTTTAAAACCCCATTTCCTAAAATTTAATCCCCCCCCCTGTGTTACCCCCATGCCTATAAAAAGGGTCCCCCCCCCCTTTGTGTAAAACCCCCATGAAAAAAAATAAGGGCCCCCCCCCCCCCCGTGTGTATATCCCCAGTGCCTATAATAAGTGTCCCCCCCCCGGTGTATACCCCCATCCCCTATAAAAAGTCCCCCCCCCCCCCGGTGTATATCCCCAGTCCCCTATAATAAGTGCCCCCCCTTTTGTGTATATCCCCATCCCTATAATAATCCCCCCCCCCTTTGTTTTACCCCCATTGCCATAAAAGGGGCCCCCCCCTTGAAATCCCCATTTCCAAAATTAAAACCCCCCCGGGCCCCCAGTCCCTTTCCCCCCCCCGTTTTAAAAATCCCATGCCTAAAATAAGGGGCCCCCCCCCGTGTTTATATCCCCAGTGCATATAATAAGTCCCCCCCCCCCCCTGTGTATATCCCCAGTGCCTATAATAAGTGCCCCCCCCGTGTTTATATCCCCAGTGCCTATAATAAGTGCCCCCCCCCCCCCTGTGAAATATCCCCAGTCCCTTTAATTTAATCCCCCCCCCGTGTGAAATACCCCCCGGGGCCTAAAAAAAGGTCCCCCCCCCCCCCGTGTAAACCCCCAGTGCCTATAATAAGTTCCCCTCCCCCCCCGTGGGTATACCCCAGTCCTAAAAAAGTGCCCCCCCGTGTGTATATCCCCATCCAAAAAAGTGCCCCCTGTGTATATCCCCATCCCTATAATAGTGCCCCCCCCGGTGAATTTTCCCCATGCCTATAAAAAGTGCCCCCCGTGAAAATCCCCAGTCCCTTTAAAATAATGCCCCCCCTTTGTTAACCCCAGTCCTAAAAAAGTGCCCCCCCGGTTTTAAATATCCCCTTGGCCTATAATGGGCCCCCCCCCCCGTTTATTTTCCCAGTGCCTATAAAAGTCCCCCCCCGTGTGTATATCCCCATTGCCTATAATAAGTGCCCCCCCGTGTGAAATTTCCGTGCCTATAAAATCCCCCCCTTTGATACCCCCAACCCCTATAATAAGTCCCCCCCCCCGGTTGTAATCCCAGTGCCTATAATAAGTGCCCCCCCGGTGTAAATCCCCATGCCTAAATAAGTCCCCCCCCCCGTGTTATATCCCCTTTCCTAAATAATGCCCCCCCCCGTGTTATTTTCCCCAGTCCTATAAAAATGCCCCCCCCCTTTGTGTATCCCCCCGGGCCCAAATAAAAAAGTGCCCCCCCCCCCCCCCCCCCCTGTGTGTATATCCCCAGTGCCTATAATAAGTGCCCCCTCCCCCCCGTGTATATCCCCAGTGCCTATAATAAGTGCCCCCCCCCGGGTGGATATCCCCATGCCTAAAAAAGTCCCCCCCCTGTGTTTTTCCCCCTCCCTATAATGTCCCCCCGTGTGATTCCCCAGTGCCTATAATAAGGGGCCCCCGTGTGTATTCCCCTGCCTATAAAATGCCCCCCGTGTGTATACCCCATGATTTTTGGTCCCCCCCCGTGTGTATATCCCCAGTGCCTATAATAAGTGCCCCCCCGTGTGTATATCCCCAGTGCCTATAATAAGTGCCCCCCCGTGTGTATATCCCCAGTGCCTATAATAAGTGCCCCCCCCCGTGTGTATATTTCCCTGCCTAAATAATCCCCCCCCCTTTGTATTCCCAGTGCCTAAAAAGGCCCCCCCCGTGTATATCCCCAGTGCCTATAATAAGTGCCCCCCCGTGTGTATATCCCCAGTGCCTATAATAAGTGCCCCCCGTGTGTATATCCCCAGTGCCTATAATAAGTGCCCCCCCGTGTGTATATCCCCAGTGCCTATAATAAGTATCCCCAGTGCCTATAATAAGTGCCCCCCCCCGTGTGTATATCCCCAGTGCCTATAATAAGTGCCCCCCCCCCGTGTGTATATCCCCAGTGCCTATAATAAGTGCCCCCCGTGTGTATATCCCCAGTGCCTATAATTAGTGTCCCCCTGTGATACCCCCAGTGCCTAAATTAAGTGCCCCCCCCCGGTGTATACCCCCCGTCCTAAAATAATCCCCCCCCCCTTTGTGAAATCCCCAGTGCCTATAATAATGCCCCCCCGTGTGTATATTCCCCCTTTCCCTTATAAAAAGTGCCCCCCCCCCCGTAGTAAAATCTCCAGTCCAAAAAGTGCCCCCCCCCGGTGTAAAATTTTCCATGCCTAAAAAAAAGTCCCCCCCCCCCTTTTGGGGTACCCCCCAGTGCCTATAATAAGTGCCCCCCCGTGTGTATATCCCCAGTGCCTATAATAAGTGCCCCCCGTGTGTATATCCCCAGTGCCTATAATAAGTGCCCCCCCCCGTGTGTATATCCCCAGTGCCTATAATAAGTGCCCCCCCCTGTGTATATCCCCAGTGCCTATAATAAGTGCCCCCCCCCCTGTGTATATCCCCAGTCCCAAAAATTAAGTGCCCCCCCCATGTGTATATCCCCATTGCCTATAAAAAAGTGCCCCCCCCTGTTTTGTATCCCCAGTCCAAATAATAAGGGGCCCCCCCCCTGTGTTTATCCCCACTCCCTATAATAAGTGCCCCCCCCCCGTGTGTATATCCCCGGTGCCCCCCTGTGCGCTCCGTGTGGGGACAGTGATCTTCTTCTGCTGTCTCAGCGCTTTCGGTCTCATCCTCCTAAGTCTCCTCCAGCAGCCGAGAAAATCCCTTCAAGGTGACACAAGAGGAACGTGTGAGGAACCGGGAAAGAAACACAGAGACCTTGCTCAGGGGGCCTCTTGGCTCCTCAGTGGGGGGGCGGTCCCATAGTGCCCCGCCCATTGGGTCCTCAGTGGAGGGGGGGCCCCCTTTATGCCCCGCCCATTGCTCCTCATGGGGGGGGGCCCCCTTTGCCCCCCCCTTTGGCTCCCATGGAGGGTGGGTCCCTTAGTGCCCCGCCCATTGGGTCCTCAGTGGAGGGGTGGGTCCCTTAGTGCCCCGCCCATTGGCTCCTCAGTGGGGGGGGGGTCCCTTAGTGCCCCGCCCTTTGGCTCCTCAGTGGAGGGGCGGGTCCCTTAGAGCCCCGCTCTTTGGCTCCTTAGTGATGGAGGTGTCCTTGGAGCCCTGCCCCTTGGCTCCTCAATAGGGGAGGTGCCCTTAAAGCTCCACCTCTTGGCTCGTGGTGGGATTTTTCCCTTTAGAAATCCCATTTTGGCCCCATAAAGTGTTTTGGGGTTGGGTGCCCCCAAAATAGCTTCTCCTTTTGTCCAAAGCTAAGGGTCTCCCCCGATAGCTTCTCCTTTGCAGGAGGAAAGGGGCTGCCCTGAAGCCCCCCTTTGTTTCCAAAAGGGAAAGGGGTGTGCCCTGATAGCTCCACCTCTTTGCCCAGGAGGGTAGGCATGTTCCCTGTGAGCTCCTCCTCTTGTGGTGGGGGGTCCGGCTCCCCCTCCCGTGGCCCCTTTCAGGGTGGCTTCTCTTTGGGTGCAGAAATTTTCACTTTGAGCATAGCGCTTGGGAATTTTTCACTCCTGAGGGCACGGGTGTCTTATCTCTGATGTGCACACGGTGTCGCCTGTTGCCGAGCCCCCGGGCCCTAAAATAGGAGAGGGGACGGGGGTCAAACGCATTTTCCCGGGTTAACCCCCGCCCCCGTAGCCCTGCTGCTGCTGCCGCACTTGGTGAGACATTGGCGGGGGCGCTTCTCCTGGAGGGTGGCCCCTCGGATTACTGCCACCTGGGGCTCACTGTATGGGGGAGGGGGACAGCGAGGCTCCACCCTCGCTCTGTCTATCGGGGAAAAACATTTAGTATGACCCCCCTGCGCCCCGAAAAGGGAGGGGCGTCCACTAATAAACTCCAGGCGTGAATCGCCCCAGACTGGGGCAGTACGGGGGCAGTGACGGGGGTACATGGTGTGGGGGGGCGGTGACGGGGGTACTGGGGGGGGGGGGGGTGAGGGGGGTCATGGGTGTGGGGGCGGTGAGGGGGTACAGTGTGGGGGGGGGCGGGACGGGGGTACATGGTGGAGGGGGGTGACGCGGGGTACAGGGTGTGGGGGGGTGACGGGGGTACATGGTGGGGGGGGGGGTGGCCGGGTACAGGGTGTGGGGGGGGGTGATGGGGGGTACACGGGGGGGGGGGGTGATGGGGGGTAAAAAAACGGTGGGGGGGGGGTGACGGGGGGTACACGGTGTGGGGGGGGGTGACGCGGGGTACACGGTGTGTGGGGGGGGGTGACGCGGGGTACACGGTGTGTGGGGGGGGGTAAACGGGGGGTACACTTGGGGGGCTGTGCGGGTAAAGAGGGGCTTTTTTGGGGTCTCCCCGGGTTCTGATGTCTCCTTCTCTTTCCCTACAGGCTGGAGAATGATAAAGCAGCCATGACCCCCTTCTTCCTGGGCACCCTGGCCTCTATGGGCAGCACCGCCACCACCTCCTGCAACGGAGCCGCCTGCAACAATGTCACCACCAAGGACTACTGCGACAGCGCGCGCATCCGCAGCACCGTGCTGCAGGGCCTGCCGTTCGGGGGAGTGCCCACTGTGCTGGCGCTGGACTTCATGTGCTTTCTGGTGGGTACAGTGTGATGTCCCTCTCCCCCCACCCCCATCCCCCGCTCGCCGGTTCTTCCCCCCCCCCACCCCCCATCCCCGCTCGCCCCGGTCTCTTCCCCCGCCCCCACCCCCCATCCCTCGCTCGCCGGGTCTCTTCCCCCCCCCCCACCCCCCCCTCCTCCTCGCCGGTCTCCCCCCCCCCCCCCCCCCCCCTCCCTCGCCTCTTCCCCCCCCCCCCCAACCCCCCCCCCTCGCCGCCGGTCTTTCCCCCGCCCCCACCCCCCATCCCCCCCCCGCCCGGATCTCTTTCCCCCCCCCCCCACCCCCGCTCCCGGATCTCTTCCCCACCCCCCCCCCTCGCTCGCCGGGTCCTTCCCCCGCCCCCATCCCCCGTCGCCGGATCTCTTCCCCCGCCCCCCCCCCCCCATCCCTCGCTCGCCGGATCTCTTCCCCCGCCCCCACCCCCCATCCCTCGCTCGCCGGATCTCTTCCCCCGCCCCCACCCCCCATCCCCGCCCCGCCCGGGTCTTTCCCCCACCCCCCATCCCCCCCGCACATCTCTTCCCCACCCCCCCCTCCCCCGCTCGCCGGGGTCTCTTCCCCCCCCCC